>JACXGJ010018375.1:0-10284 GCA_016801105.1 Esox niger
TTCTCCCTGCTCACTTTCAAGTCCCTTGGAACGCCGTTAATCTGTCAGTGTCTGATGGACTATAGGTTGTTTCTCAATTTACACATCTGGTGAACTTTATACACACATTTTCCATGTGACTGGATGTCTTTCCTTCACACAAATTGTGAAAACGTGTTTAAACAATGCTCTCTGGCGATCTCTGATGTTGGGAAAGAATTGTTCTTGGCAAAATACCATTCCCCAATCAACAACCACTAATATTTTAAGTTGGCATGCAGCGCATCGGTCAGCCTTTCAGTGGATGTTTATTAGCGGGTGTTTTTTTGTACGCGTGAAGTTCAAATGCACCTATGATATGACCAATCAAGACTGATTATATGCCGGCTTTTTTTTATCAGTACTTTTTACTAACCATTTAAGTAGAAATGTGAATTCAATGATTAACAACATGAATGAGGAGACCTAGTCATTTTCTAATGTCGGTCAAACTCTATTGCAGATCCCCTGAGGTAGCCAGCCCAAAACGGGTGCAGATGTTCTTCGACATCAGTGTACCTGGTAGCAAATTAAGGCTTTTATTTGAAGAGTACATCTGTGGGCACATAGAGCCCTCTATGGTCCCCGATTCGTTTTTCGTTAAGCCTTTGACCATGGCGTCTGGTGACATCTGATTTTGTTGGACATTTTTCTCAACACTGCAGGTTTAACAAACAGAGAGCGTCTATTTGTGCCTCAGTCATTATGAACAGTTCTGAGCTGGAGGCGCGAGATGTACTGTGTGAGGTCAGAGCTTTGCATTCAACTGGCCGCTTACTCCTACTCATGTTATTAAGCAGTCAAAATACATTCAGGAAAAACAAGTCGGTCAATGGCTTATGCCTGTGTCTCGCAGTTTATTGAATAATGTTGAATATCTCTTTGTTTCTAACCCCTGCACGTGGTTATTAAATCCAGATGTAACATGAACTGTGTGTATTTGAGTAACGCATTCCCAGTGCTTGCCGTGGTTTTCATGGAACGCAAAGGGGATTCCCAAAGATGTGATTGATGAAATCATACTAAGTTATTTAATTTCCCTGTGTGTTACGGATGTATGGATTGCAGTAATTAACACCAACAGTAGGATCACATTGACAACCTATAATTTGCTCTCTGCATCTCTGAAAACCATTAGGTTGGACAGATTGGCTGTGTGTCTTACTACCAATGTGCATCCTTGCTATCCATTACTGAAATGTTCATTTTGTAATATGATTTAAGATCAGATCAAATTGTATTAATCCATTTTGAATGGTTGTTGTGTTAATCCTTTGATAACAGATGTTAGCCAGCAACATGTCATGTCAGTATGCTTCAGTAATGTTCCTTCCTTGTAGTGGACTCACTCATAGTTCCTTGTGTCTGGGTACAGGCGCGGTGCCGTAGGGGCGTCTGTGGGGATCCGCTCCTTGGCGTCGATCCCCTCCCTGCCTCCAGCGGTGGCAGACTTCGTGAGAGGGGCAGTGGACGAGTGCAAGCCAGCCAATGTGCATGTGGTGACGGGGACTGCAGGAGAGTCGGCTCATATCCTGGCTGGCCTGGAGAAGGAGGGCCTGGTGAAGAGACTGCCCAAGTATGAGAACTGGTGAGTGATGTTTTGATCCCCTATCAGCAGGAACACTGTTCAAAAGGTATTCATTTCTGTGAAAAGCAAGAATCTGACAATTAGGTAAAGCTGCAGAACACATTTACCTAGAACTTCTGGTCAGTAAGGAATGCAAATGTTGAATGACAGTATATGTTATTGAACGCCCTGTCGGTCGAACAAGGTAATCAGTGTCTGTCAGATTATTGTTCTGCAACAAAATCAGCCATACATCGAAGAGTTGTTTGGGTCAGGTTTTTCACCGTGGCCCTGGAGTTCAGCCAAAGACGCCGGGCCTGATATTCTTATGGTGTCATAACAAAAGTGGGAGGATGAATGGTCTGTGTATGCCCTTTGTCTCCGGGCAGCTGGCTGGCACGAACAGACCCCAAGGACGTGGCTCGGGTAGAGAGTAAGACGGTGATTGTGACTAAGAACCAGAGGGACACCATCCCCATCCCTGCTGGGGGGGTCAAGAGCCAGCTGGGCAGCTGGATGAGTGAGGATGACTTCCAGAAGGCCAGGCAGGATCGCTTCCCTGGGTGCATGGCAGGTACTGGAATGTCACTGATGTGGATCTTCTCCAGACCTGTCAGATGGGTTTTTCTGGTTCTTTCTTTGGAGTGGTTAAAGGCTTGTTTGGGATTTAGAGTTTTACACGACGTACACACAGCATGGCTAAAGACAGGCGTGTGGCATCACGAGCTCATCGAGGACTAGACACATTTAACGCTGTGTTTATTATGAAGCGATGAAAATTCACGGCTCCGGAGAAAATGAAGAGACCACTATTTCTCTCCTTTACAAAAACGTTGAAAAATAAGGTTTTGAGTGAGGAACAGAAGGGATTTTAGAGAACACTGCAACTTGAACGCTTCTGTTTCTCAATCATAACTTTCTTTTTCAACTTTTTTGGAAATTAAAGAAAAAGATTCAGTGGTCAACATTTTTTTTTCCAGTGATGTATTTCTGACTGTCTGAAAATGACTTTGGTCATTGAGATGTTCAAATGCAGTAACTATCATTTCAAAAACCTAACATAAAATTTTTCTGTGAAATACGGAGCGATAACATATTTTTCTGGAATGGGTGGCAACTCTGACATAATACAACCTTCAGAAGTAATCGTGAACATTATGTTGAATTCATGGATTAATTAATTATAACAGGATGGATGAATGTGCAAAGTTCACAATTTTTAACACAAGGTTTAAATGGTGTCTCTACTACTGGCTAGTTTGGACTAAGGGAGCGGGCCAGCAATAATTTAAATATCCATTAGGCGGATTTATCATTAACGGATAACATTATTTTCAAAAACGGATCCCATTTTATTAAGAAACCAAGGTTTTTGTTATTAAACAACTGAGATTAGTCTCTAACAGAGAAATATGTTATTCCCAATGTTCATTTTAATTCACAAAATGTCTGAATTCCCCCCAGGTCGAACCATGTATGTCATTCCCTTCAGCATGGGCCCGGTTGGTTCTCCGCTGTCTAAGTTTGGCGTGCAGGTGACAGACTCACCATATGTTGTGGCCAGCATGGGCATCATGACACGCATGGGCACCCCAGTTATGGACAAGTTGGCGCAGGGGGTGGAGTTTGTGCGCTGCCAGCATTCTGTTGGACGACCCCTCCCACTGAAAGGTAAAATTTTACAGGGTCTCTCTGTCTCTCTCTCTCTGTCTCTGCTTCTCTCTCGGTCTCTCTCTCTGTCTCTCTCTCTCTCTGTATGCATATGTTGTGTTATAAAACATGCTTTGAATTCTGAGTTCTTATTGGCTAATAGCGGTTCTTAGCCACGACGCATCACAGAGTGCCTGGACACAGCTCTTAATCGTGGTCTTTTGGCAATACATCACTTTTTTCTGATCTAGTTGCGTTTGTTACAGCTTTAAAATAGAACTACCACATCCCCTTGTGCCTTATTTCTTAAATGTAGGCTGGGAAGGGAACAACATTGTTTCATATCCCGTTCCCTACATATTGACATCCAGCTGGAAATCCTTCAGGCATCATTTTGTTCTCCATCTACTCTGTGTCCTGCTTCCATGTTCATTCCTTCATCAACTTTTTCCTCCCATTGCCTCTTTCTCCACGTCATCCTCCTCACATATGCCCCCCTCCTCCTCCCATGGTGCCGAAACCCACCCCTCCTCCCGTGGCGCCCTGCTCCTCCCAGCTCCTTTGATCAACTCGTGGCCATGCAACCCTGAGAAGGTGCTTATCTCCCACCTTCCTGACACCAGGCAGATACTGTCGTTTGGCAGCGGCTACGGAGGAAACTCTCTGCTGGGGAAGAAGTGCTTTGCCCTGAGAATCGCTTCCCGCATAGCCAAGGACGAGGGCTGGTTGGCCGAACACATGCTGGTGAGAACGAGTTTGATGAGATTGTTATAGAACGGTAATCCTATTTGTGGACATCAATACTGTGCTTAAACAAGAGAAACATATCTGACAGAATGGGATTTTTTAAGTCAGTGTGGAAACCGACAGAGAAAGTTTGAGAGGGGAATTGAACCCTGCTTTCGGAAGTTGTATACGTGCGCTGCCGGACAGTGGGGTCTGCACGTATCCTTGCATTTCTGACACCGTTCATATAAACTTGCCATCCTCCGATGTTCTCATGTAATGACACAGCCACCCTCTCTAAAATAAGTCCCTATTTTCTGTCACTTTCCCCCCAAACAGATCCTGGGCATCACCAACCCCCAGGGAGTGAAGCGGTACGTGGCGGCGGCGTTCCCGAGCGCCTGTGGGAAAACCAACCTGGCCATGATGAAGCCTGCGTTGCCCGGGTGGACTGTCGAGTGTGTGGGAGATGACATTTCCTGGATGAAATTTGACAGTCAGGGTGAGGAGGTGGACAACACACTCTGAGATGTACTGGGTACCTTCTGGGACATTCAAGAGACAGACATTTTATGCAACCTGTATGTGTAATACGTTGTTTATAGATGCATAATACATGAGTACGATCGCTATCATATCTCAGTTAGCCATGAAATTCCAAGTTTGAAAGTGAGTAGTTTTGATGACAACACTGGCACGTGACTACACTATTCACGGCCCCTTTTTATCTCAACAGCCAGCGGACAGAAATCGCGGAATGCATCTTTATGCTTTTGTATTCCATGGTCTGACATTGTAAAAGGCAATGGAGCTACAGTATAACATATTTTTCTGTTTGTAATATACTTTCCCCCCATTTCCCCCCATTTTCTTTGAGGAGAGTATGAAGATGAGTTTGGGATTTCTTTTACAAAGTGTTTTTTAATATGCAGTTGTCCCAGAGTGCTTATACCGACCCCAACCTAACACCCCAAAGAACCAGCAAAAACAACAGTTGATGCACAGTTGCTAGGAAATGTCCTAGTGGCGTTGGAACCTTGAAAGACATCTGAGGAACCAGCATCTATGTGGTAGCCAGCGGGGTGAAGATTAGAAGACTATGTTTTTGCTTTTTCATGAAGTGTCTGAATCTGATTTATAGTTTTTTGGATGCCCAACCTGATGGACACGGACAGGGAAGACTAGGTGGGCTGTAACAGCAGGAATCATCAGGCAGGATCTAGATCTGCAACACACCCGAATGTACTTTAGACAGGGATGGCCAGCAGTCACAGAGGGGTTAAGGTCCTCCTACTATCCAATCAGACACCCCCAAGTTAGAAGGAACCCTAAGGATACTTTGACATTGAATTCTACTGACTCTAGTCCCATAAACCATTCCTGTGTGAAAACTAAGGACCAGGACAAGGGGATGGCATCGTCTGGAGACTGAGAAAGCCCATGAATGGACCGTTGTGACTGGTCTTTGTTTCCGTCTCTTCAGGAAAACTCCGGGCCATCAACCCAGAGAACGGTTTCTTTGGCGTGGCCCCGGGCACCTCGGCAAAGACCAACCCTCATGCCATGGCGACCATTGCCAAAAACACAGTGTTCACTAATGTAGGCGAGACCAGCGACGGTGGAGTGTGGTGGGAAGGACTGGACCCACCTGCTGCAGGCGTCTCGCTGACCGACTGGCACGGCAAAGCCTGGAAAGCAGGTAGTTCACTCACCTGTGTATACAGTGCCACCTGGTGGCATGTAAAGATACTCTTTTGGGTTCCTTTGCTCTGAGGAACTGCCATGATGTTTTAACAGGTGTAAGTTCCTTTTAAATCACTGCAGAATGTATCAATTTATCTGGCATTAGAAACATCTAATAACATTCAAGAGATTTATATGCATATCATCAAATAGCTGCACAAACATTTGTGTGCATTGAAGCTTTATTACACAGTAATATGTCCGATATTGGATTACCTGTTCTGCTGTGTTTCCCAGGAGACCCTGGCCCTTGTGCCCACCCGAACTCCAGGTTCTGTACCCCTGCGGCACAGTGCCCCATCATTGACCCACAGTGGGAGAGTGACGAGGGAGTGCCCATCGATGCCATCATCTTCGGGGGCAGAAGGCCGGAGGGTGACTGCCCTGTCATGATTACTAGAAAACTGTCCATCTACAGCTGGCAGACCCGCGTAACATACATTAGCTAACCTGGCTGGGTTGACCTGACTTGACCCCTGACCTCCCTGTTTCTCAGGAGTCCCTCTGGTGTACGAGTCGTTCAACTGGCGTCACGGTGTGTTTGTTGGCGCAGCCATGAGGTCTGAGTCAACAGCAGCGGCGGAATACAAAGGTACAGGGCCTTAGGAACCTCTTCAAAGAGCTGGTAGAACATAGTTCTAAGTGTGAATGTGCTGTAATTTAAGGGGATATGAGTGGTCCATAGAGAACAATAAGATTCTGCAATTTTCACATCTTAGAATAGCATCGCTGGATATGGTGGTATACTCTATATCCTGATTCTTCGCCATTGACAACATATAAATCTCCCCCACTCCAGGCAAGGTTGTCATGCATGACCCCTTTGCCATGCGCCCCTTCTTTGGCTACAACTTTGGCGACTACCTGGCCCACTGGCTCAGCATGGAGACCCGCAGGGCGCCCACACAACTGCCAAAGATCTTCCACGTCAACTGGTTCCGTAAGGACCCCAAGTCCGGATCCTTCCTCTGGCCGGGCTTTGGCGACAATGCCCGTGTGCTGGAGTGGATCTTTAAGCGCTGTGGCCGCGAGCGTGAGGACGAGGCAGCCAAGAAGAGCTTGGTGGGCTGGGTGCCACAAGAGGGAGCCATCAACCTACAGGGCCTGGGTGGCAACGTGGACATGGGTGCCCTCTTCGACCTGCCCAGAGCATTCTGGGAAAAGGAGACCCAGGACCTACGGGGATACTTTACCCAGCAGGTGGGAGCCGACCTCCCCCAACAGGTTGAAGGAGAACTGAAGGCTCTGGAGGACCGGATCAGAAATTGAGTCGGAGCCCCGGATAATTCATAGATGCAGAGATTACATTTCGACTAACGGACACTACATTAAGCTGAAGCTGCAATATGGTGGGTTGTGGGTTAAAGGAAACTAACAAATGTATTCCAGTTTGGTGGAAACTACATTGGGTACATGATGAGTGGTTACATGTAAACCAAAGGTTATGAAGTAGATGCAACAATATGATGTGACTGCTTTGCGGACAAATGTTGTTTAGCCACTATTCACTGTGAATGGATATGTGCCTGTATTAGCTGATAGAGCTGAACCAATCAGAAGTAGTGCCTTACTGACATTGTGCTTTAAAACATGAAGGCTGTGAATGTTTGTTTACAAATAAGCTATATCCCAAATAATTTTATTATCCTAAAACAAGAAATTTCTTTATTAATTAAAACATTTTTGTAGAATGTTAAGACCTAATTAAATTTTTTCTACTGGCATGTAGTTGGTCGCTGGCATTATTGAATGGCCGTTGGCTTGTAACATTTGGAAGGAATGTATCCTATTGGTCTACGGAAAGCATATTTACAATTCCTGAATTCCATTGGTGGAAAGTGAATTAGCATACAAATGATATATTTACAGCTCAGATATGTAAAAGATAAACATTTCAGATTGGTAATTGAATATGAAGGTTTTATTAAGAGTGCTTTTAATAAACCACCTCCAATTCAGCATCAGTTATGTATTTTTATTTACTCTCAACATAATAAAAAAAACATGATTATGCCTAAAAGATAAATGGACTGTATCTGATATGCAATCACGTAAGAAAGAAAAAAGAAAGATTGTTCTATTTTATCATCATTCATGTAAAAGGACAAAAACTGTTAGTAATATACTATACCAGACTAATCTGATTCTCTTTTTTACTTTGTAATTATTGATTTATAGCTTTACTGGAATTAGTTGAGTTATCAAGTACTTCCATGTAGATTCACTTCTAAAAAGTATATAGGGCCCTTAACGTGTAGAGGGGCCCTCAAAGTGGTTGAATCTTGAATAAAGAGCGGAAGGGCCCTCAGAGACCATCTGTGCAGGGCCCACAATATTGTGTGACACCCCTGAGCATCACCACAAAAATGTAGAGTCATCGTCAGCAGGCAGGGGCATCGTTAAGCCAGGGCGTCTGGGGCTATAGCCCCACATCTCAAATTGACCCCCCAAAATATAGATAAAAAATAGCCCCTGATCTATGCATCTGGAATTGCGATCGTGCATTATGACAATGTAGACGCTTAGGTTGCTATCGTGTACATTGACAACCATGAACTTTCTGTCCTGGGGCGGGGCAGTCCTTGCGATGCCGCTGTCAGCAGAGGTTTCCGGGTTCTGCAGTTTTCGACTAGCTCTGGCGCATGCAAAGCTAAATGATGCAGACTGTACAGGTGAATTAACCCACTCAACTTCATGGTTGGAAAAGCAATGCTTGAAAAAAAAGACATGGCGTGGATGCCTATGAGAACGACTGCAATTACTAAGTTGAAGTGTGTAATTATTAAATCAGATACACACAACAATGACAAAATACTTAAAATGCACGGCTTTTCACTTGTTCCTGAGTCCGTCTCTTGGTCCCCTTGACTTCAGAGTACTCAGTCTCCTCCAGCTGGTCTCTGTCCTGGGCTGCAGCTGGGGTCTTGTCGGTTTGTTGTTTGGAGAAATTGATCTCACCATAGTGGATCTCCTCAGGCTGGTCTACAAGTTCTACTGGTTTCCTGCTGGTCATAGCATGGTTAGCGTACACCTGGTTATCGTTGACCTGGTTATCGTACACCTGGTAAGCATACATCATGGTGGTTTGGGGAGAAAAGACAGAACATGTCAATTTAGCCACAGTAAGCAATTTATTTGCGTAATTATTCTTTCAACAATAGCAGATATTCTATTGGATGCCATTTTAAGTCTATTGACAAAAACCTAATGAATGTCATGTTTTGTGGAATGAATTTATCTTGAATGGAAAGATTTAATATGCTTTAATATATTATGAAACCCTAGGGTGGGGGTCAGTTTGAAAGCCAAAGTCAGGACAATTTAACTATTAAAATAAATTACTTTTACTTTTCAGTAAAATGATTTGGTAAAAATGCATGCTCTTTTTCACAGTACATATCAGTTTACTTTTATAATATTTTGCCTTTTGAACTGAGCACAATACTGCAGGAAGATCCTTACATCATATGTTGTGTTTATGTCAGTACTAATTAAGATACTGTAAGTTCAGATACTCTATTATTAACATTGACTGTCCTTTAAGGAAGCTGGCATTGTCAGCAGGAAGATAATACCACCACAGTCTCTCTCTATTATTGTTTCCCATGGTGCTCTGGGTGGTTCAGGATTTTCTTTAATGTGCTTCTGTATTGGTTTTGGAAATTTGAAAGAGCCATATTCTCACCGGTTCAAGTGCATTATCTGTCTGTTCACTAGGGTGCTTAGGTTTTTTCCACCTGAAAGACATTAGGAAAAGATCTTATTGGACTGACAAGTTTTCTTATTGGACTGAAAAGTTTTGATGTACAGAGCAAAAAACTAAGACAAACAGTTATGCATTCAGGCTAAAAATGATTTATACCACCGTAAGAATGTGATGAGCAACATAAGCAGAACAAACACCAAAGTTCCTCCAACAATCCACCAAACCTCTGGGTTTCCTTGCCCTGGAAAAAACAATAGATATTTTGGTGCTTTCCCACATACAGAACTCTAAAGTATTGCATATCCACTCTGTTGTTACATGTGCCACAGTTTTACCTGTAATAGATAGCTTCACTTCCTGTGATTTCCCAGTGCCCTGATCATTGATTGCTACACAGTAGTACTGTCCTCCATCATCAACCGTCACATCGAGGGTGTAGTTCTGTCTGGATGCTACCTGTGTTGTTTCACCCCCACTGATCCTAAACCAGGTGTAGTTGGTCGCAGGAGGGTTGGCTGTACTGCTGCAGGTCAGATTCACACAGCTTCCCACTGATACTGGAACAGCTGGACTGATAGAGGCTGAGGTGTCTTTAGGAGAGACTTGGGGGGGAAAGATGAATTTAGGGTGACTGTCAGTAGGAAACTAGGTATAAAATTGAGGATTTAGGACATGTCCTTGACAATGTCTACGGGAATACTAGATAATTATCAGATTATATTATTGGCTAAAATGAAAGAATCCTATAAGAACCAGAGACCAAATCTTACATAAGACATGAAGCGTCCTGGTTTGTTCAGCAGTCTTGAAGCTCATCCCTACAGGGTAGACTGCAGTACAAGTGATGTTCATGTTATTATGAAGGTATGATGAG
>JACXGJ010018376.1:0-10279 GCA_016801105.1 Esox niger
GAGAGAGAGAGAGAGAGACACCGAGAGAGAGAGAGAGAGACACCGAGAGAGAGAGACTGCAAGAGAATGAATCCTCAAACATTTTCATTTTGCAGCGCTGGAGGGCTGTGTGAAGCAACAAAGCTTTGCCACATCCCCTCTCAAAGAACACTCATTTCCATACTCCCAGCACGGATATGAGCGCTCTGAAATCGACCTTGACGAGGGCTCCAAATAAAACCCGCTGTGAAGACACCGGAGCATCTCACTTATCGCACTTAACGCTGGATAAAGATCACGCAAATTGTGTGAACGAAGTCTCCCGTAAATAAAATAGATAAAATACAACTATCCCAAAGGGGGACGCTGGATAGAAGAAGCCCAACCCGATATATCCAATGCGATCGAATGTGCAGCATATGAACGAATTAAATGAAAACATGAACTCTGACTCACACTACGATTACTGTTTCTATAAAGACATATCGGGCATATACTTCTCATGACCACACTGCTGATACACATGCAGGTGTTTGTGTCAAAATAAAAGTACAGAAATATATTTGCGAATGTGTTCACCTTAACCTGTGTGGCTGCACTAGACACAGATCCGTGCATTTATCCAAATGTTAACCATTATCCCACTCAAACACACAAAAAGGAAAATACGCCCACAAACACACCCACTCAGACCAAATCACAAATGTGTACAAACTCGCTACCTAATTATCTATGGTCAAGGATGAAGAGGGCCCTACATACAGAGTTAAACGGTGGTTTAGGGAGCTTTTAACTGGACTCAGGGTTATCCTGGGAGGGTTCTTCACACCAGGTTATTTAGCATTTGGTGTCTGCCTGACTTCATGCTTACCCATCAGTCTACCTTCTGTATGGAGTCGACTGAGGGAGACCCATGACTTGTGCATTACGAACTAATTCAGGTAGACACTGGAGACAACTAGTTTGGCTGCCCTCAGAGAGTGATCGGCTAACAAAGACAGACTAACAGCACACCAAATTCACTGACTAAACTGTCAGTTGGGACACTGGTGTCCTTCCCTGTTCACTTTATACCTTAGTCTGCACAAGGAGCGTTTCACACTATGAAACTGTGGCCAGATTTAGGCTGGTGCGTGAGGATCCAATATTATCCCTGCCTCCCAGCAGTGCTATCAGAGGTTGCTCACAGTTGTAAATTGGCAGGCTGAGATGCAACTGACAATCTTTCATGAGTGCCAGACACGGAAGCCAGAGACCACTCGAGTCTCAAACATCCTTTCAGTGAGAAATGAGCACATTTTCAAGTTATACGAAGAGGTGAACCTTCCTCATACTCTTCATCAGAAAAACAGAATGTTTCAGTGAGCCCAAATTACAGTGATTTAAGATTTTAAGCTAATGATGTAATGAGCGGCTAAAGGGCAGTCGTACAACTACATATGTGACAAACCAATAATTCTGCATCTTTTTAATGTTTTTCAATTAAGACTCCCCGAAGAAAATGATAAAATTCCATGTGAATAGGCACATGCAGCTTGTTGTGGTCCAATTACAGCCATACACAATTCTAGTTGGAGTGCCAATTAGTTGGAGATATCAGTCTAAAGAATGGAAGATTTCATTGAAATGATAGAATAAAAAGTTACAATAAGAACCGGGTTAATACTAAGTGGAGTTGGGCCAAGCCCTACTTCCCAAAGCAAAAGGGCAACATGTACAGCAATTTCCATTAAACACGGGATGAACATTACAGGCAGTATGTCAAGATTCCTTTCTCAAAGTTCTTTCACTCTCGTTGTGGTAGTATACAAGATGATCAACATCCTCTTGGAACAGACCCACATCACTGGCATCACATTAGGTGATAAGGGCGACTGTGCATTTCAGTTGGAGATCGCTGTATGTAACAACCAGGCCAAGCATAAGAGTTTGTATATGAACCCTGTCTAGATGACATCAAGCACTTTTCCCAAACCCACAATGAAGATTCATTTACAACTGACACAATAGCCATACAAGATTTTCTGAAACCCCTACTGATACTGATGACACCCACAGGGGTTATGAACGCAACAGTAATGTCAGGAATCAACACACAGCCATTTTTGTTAGCTACTACAACCATCTAATCAAAGTTTGTTTTTGCGTTTTTGGTCTACATGCTTTATGGACATGAAGTGATTCAATTTCCACAAGCCAAAGGAACATTAACGTTATGTCTTAACATTGTAATTATAATGTGCAGGAAAACGATCACCATATGGGGAGAAATGCTGAGTCACAAGCCTGGTTTCAGATGCAACTATTATGCAAGGACATGGAATGGATATTTTTAAGGGGAATATAAACAGGCAGCAATGAAGAGCCATTATATCAGTTAATACTTACTGGTAGCTAGCAGGTTTTCTGGTCTCTCGCTGAATCAGAAAAACACAGGGATTCAAGCGGTTCGAAGTTCTAATACAGCTCAGTGAACAGGACAGCAATTCTCCCTTCTGGACATTTGGATACACTAAACTTGTTTACTCGGCGGGTTGATTAGCAATTAATGTCCTATTAGTAGCATTTCATACGGTAATATTCCCCTTCTGTTCTTACATCCATTACTAAACAGTGTTGTGTTTATTTTCCTTAACTGTGTAAAACCATCGGTCTTTCACTACATATTATTACTGTGGATAACCATACAGCGGTCTTGCATCATCTACTTATAATTCATCATGGTTTTACTTCTGTTGTTAAAGACCGTTCTTATTTGCACTTGTACAACATGCTCTTCTTAGTCAATAAACTGCAGTGTCTCTCTAACAGGGGACTGATGTCATTATGCAAAAAGCCAAAACATTTTATGGGGTCTCCTTCAGAAAGAGTAATAATATTGAAGTTTCAGACTTCGACAATGCTGGTTATAGTCAGCCTCAATTCCAATGTGAAAAACATTAGGGAAAAATTGCTATTATCAGTGTTTTAAAATGAAATTAAGGGAATAATGCTTTAGATGGGTTGAGCTCTGGAGTGAGAGAGCTGTGTGCTTTGACAGAGTACAAAATATTTGGTCCCCTTACAATACTCAGGGTAAAAACAACATTAGATCTGGGTCTTCTGAACACATTTCGGTGTAACTTATTTTCTTCTAGGAAATTGATTACAATGAACTTTGGGGACATTTCAGGGAAATGTTTTGTTGAAAGGCAACTACTTCTTGTTTGGAAACATAAGTCCCTGTATTTCTTCGATGGAAGATATCCAAGCCAATGTGCATGCGTCGAAAAGAAGGTAAAAAGGATATTTTCACTTTATGTTCTCATCCTCAATACATACACAGATACGATATATTGTAATTAAGATTATGAATGGCATTTTTCAAATACTTTTTAACAGCAGACAACCTACCATCAAAAATAAAAACCATAGAAATCAGCCTACATATAATGCTAACTGAATAAGAAAAAAGGGGTTACATTTAAAAGTGCTTTTGAAACATGTAACACTTACTACCCATTTTAAGGTACTGTAAGTATTTTAATATTGTAGTATATACAAAGCAACACGTCTGCACTGTTGCCAGTAGTTAGGAAAACTCAACAGTTGATAGAATGATGCTCAAGTAAGTTTGGAGGCCCTGACTTACAAGCTGAAACTCAATGACCATGCTGTTGTGTACATGGGACAATATCTTGGTGCCACTCACTAGCTTAAAGCAGACATTCCCAATAAAAAAACGTTCAGGGCAAAGAACCATCTAACAAAGTCATCTAAGAGTGTCAAGTATTTTATTCGTCAAGTGCACCAAATAATGAGTCATTCTGAATGAAATACTTGTGACGTGGCAACATCTGTTATCTCTATTTACATATTCATTTTAGCTACTAGCCATCTGCAGGCACCTTTTTGCCAATGTCACAAAAAGTGGCCAAAGTAAATGTTATTCAGAACCACCGACCAACCGTGTTAGCGTCTCAATCTGCCTGCCACTTTCTCTAAACCTCTACGTATTCCTCCATAAATCACCCAACCTGTGCAGCTTTCTCCCCATCGCCCAGCTCCGGCTTCACCAACCTAAAGCGGTGACAGACGCAGTGAACCAAGAGTTTCCCTCTAACCCCTCCCTCCATATCCTCTTTCGCTCGCTCTTTCCCTCTCCCAGCAGTGACCCCCGTTCCTACCCAATTCAAACTCCTTGCCCCACTCACTCAAAGGGCGAGAAAAAGAGAGAAGAGCAAGCCTGTTCTCTTTCCTCTCCTATATCACACTCTCCCTCCACATTCTGCCTGCTTCTCCTTCCTCGTCTCAAAGGACCCCCTGCAGCCTGGCTGCGTGTCTGACAAGGCTGAGCGGGTGTGTGCATGTGTGTGCGCGCCACTCACCATGTCCCTCCCACTGTGTCACGATATAGCCGTGGTCATGTCTGCTCTTCAATCCCCAACGCTGCTGAAGACAGAGACAGAGAAAAATCATCACACGGCAAATCACATCAAAATGCTAAAACGTGGCTGGCCAACATCCACAAACTCTCAGTAGTTGGAGCTTCTGGAATTCACCGAAGCAGATCCCCACTCTGTGAAAACAGAGTTTGCCAGGAGATAACAATAATACAGCTAGTGATTCAGTATTAGGTGTTCAAATAGTGCCCCAGGGACAGTTCACATGTACAAATATGCAGAAGGGATGGGAACAGGAATAACGTGAAGTAAAACCAAGTCGCCACAGAGTAGGGTGCAAACAGAACACCTCCGCCAGATATTCAAATTGGTTTGAGAATGCCATTTCTCATTAGACTGCCTGTTCGTAATAACCCTCACTCGCGTTCAACAGAGCTTGGGACAATAGACGGTAACATGTGAAACCAGCAGAATGAGGAGAGTACAAAGAGAGAATGCGGACCAGCCATCTGCTGTCGTGACATAACACGGGTACTGCTCAGAACATTAGGATGTTCAGTCAAAATGAAGGATCAATGTCCCTGTATAATGACGTTGGTTGGTGTGGGTGTGGGTGGCAGTGCAATGTTCACCTTTCAGTGGGTGAGCTAATCTGCTTACAGTTGCTGGTGCCAGGCCCAAAATCTCATCAGCACTGCCAAGAGGATCATCTGGAGCAGGTCAGCACACTCACTTAACTCCTCTAATCTGCACACCGCGTGTGTGTGTGTGTGTGTGTGTGTGTGTGTGTGTGTGTGTGTGTGTGTGTGTGTGTGTGTGTGTGTGTGTACAGGAACAACTATACTCGTGGGGATCAAAAACCCACAGAAGGATTGTAAAAGGAAAATTCAACCTAGTTGGAACAGGTTTAGAAAGAAAAGGTTACAATTGAGATCAGAATTAAGATTAGGGTTGAAGTTGAGGTGTTTTGAGTTTGTCCCGTAAAGCAAGGCGGGGGGCCTAAAGAACTGCAGCACCTTCATCACATCAATGTCCAGAGGAGCTATTCTCCAATCAGGAATTAATCAAGCACAGTCCACCTATGAACCTATGAAAGCATGAACCAGGTCTCAATGAGGTGGAAACAGAGCTGTCATTCATAACCTCTGGCCAAATGTTTGGCAACATTAGAGCTACACATGATGCTCAGAGCATACACACCAAGAGAGTTTATACCCAAATCAAACACAGAAATTCACATATTTGTTAGGTGATATTTTGCAATGTGCAATCAAAGCGGAGTCCACAAGGAAAGGAGAGACCAGAAAAATATAAAACTCCTTTATGATCAGTGAAGGAATAAGAAAACATACAAAATGACCCATAAACATGTGCAATATAATCTAAATTCCTTAGAAATATTGTAAACCTGGCAAAAAGATCTGTGAAGTGAAATGTGGACAGTCCTCACAAACAACTGTGTGCACGCATGTGACTATACGTTAACGTTGCGTGTCTAAAACGAAAGCGTGCTGGCGCGCGCCGTACTGAAAGCCATCAGGAATCCCAGTCACAGGGGTTGCATTACAGCTTCGCCGCAGCAGAGCTGAGGCCAAGAGGAGGGGTGTCACCGCTTCTCCCACACATAACAAGATGAGCATGATCTACAGCTGTGCCCCTCCATCCAACTGAATGCTCGCAACAAAACAGATACTCAAACCTAACCCACTAACCTGATTACTGGCCAGGCCCTACAAAACACAGAAAGCTCAAAGACTCAGACAAACAGCTCAGTAAAGCGATTAAGCTACTGACAAACTAAGGCCCACACACCACTAAACTGATTACCAACAAAACCCTACGAGAACACCCAGACTGACAGGCAGACCAAAAGCACAATTAACGGCTTAATAACAGCCCGTGCCAACGGACAAACTACATTCTAGTTGAACTTAAACTAGACCCTTTCCCTGGTCTGTTTCGGCCTCTGCCTACTAGTCCAACCAAATCAAACGTGTGTCTCAGCTCTATAAGGGGATGCCCGAAGAGCACAGAAGAACATCCCCAACTTCAACAAAATCTGGCCTGTTACTTAAGCGCTGTTCATCTCTTTCTCGGACGGAAACTCTCTTCCCCTTACATTAAATGACGTGAAACGTCCAATGGTAGCAAAACTATTGGATAAATTGTACACTTGATGTCACCACCGTAATGGTTAGTAAGTTGCGTTACTTTGCTAAAGTTCAATTGGCAATATCAACCGCTCATGGTAGCTCATGTTGCTTGAGTGGCAAAAATCCTATCACTAGTTTGCAGGTATCTCTTCGACCGACCATGTAAACAAATTCCCAATCTCATCTCTCTCATGTTATCGAACTGTTCGGTACGCCCCCTACAATTCAATAAACTTGGCCACATTTTGAGACATTGCTGTGGAGTAATCTCATTGACCGCCCCCCCCTCCCCATTAAACAACCAATGGGCCATTTGCAATGACATCTCAGTAGGAAACCTCCCTAAAGAGGCCCCATGATGAGAGTGGGAACAAAAAAATATTCTCTCAGCTCCAATGTGCCAATGGTGAGCGCTGGGGAGATAGAGAGAAGCAAATTTGAAGAGGCACCGCCGTCATTTAAATCTGCTCTGTGGGAAAATTTTGAATTCAGTGTTCAATAGTGCTAATTTCATCAACAAAAATAACGATGAAAATATTCATTAAATACCTGTCCTTTTCAGTGTCAACTGACGACACAATAACCGAAACAGAAAAACAAAATATATTGTTCATTTTGGTTGTCAAAAATGACATTTTTTAAAAGACCATAGGACTTTGGAAAGGGAGGTTCTCTGTATTTTTCCAAGATACACTATCAGATGTCATCAAATGTAATCAAGACTTCGGAAAGGGCATCATCCCAAAATATACACAAACACAGGCAAAGACCGTGGTGCCTGGAGATGTGAGTAGGCCTATACCCTAATTTGTTAACTGTCAAAACGTTTTTGAATCTCCCGTTCTCACCTCGTTCCTTCATTTCAAACAGTTTTTTCCATCTATGTCAATTAAACTGCTTGAACAATGACACTTGTACAATACGCATTTTCCATTTTGGAAATGTTTCACTTCCCTGTACACAAAGCTGCACTTAAAATAAATAGGCCTAATAGTAGGCAAGCATATGGTATTGTTCCATTGACTTTATTTTATATAGTGATAGGTTTAGGCTACTATAAGTTAATGAGACAATAATTGTGATTGGACATAAGGGCATTGTGTTGATAATAATGGGTCTCTGTTTTAGTAATTTTGACAATAACTAGAAGACATTTTAGTCAAAATGACTAAAACTAGACTAAAACAAAATGAGTGCCAAAATGAACACTGGTTCATTACGATGACGAGGGTAAGAAGACTTAACAAAGTAGTCACGATCAGCTACTCAAGTGGGAACACTTCTAACATTCATACCGAAACCGTCCCGATACGGTCACCCACCAACTGTGATACATACCGAACCGTGGGCCCACTGTTCCGTTGCTTACCTAATCCACAGGGTTGTGTTGTACAATTGTGAATAACAGGCTAGTGCTAATACACGTTCCATGCAAAACCTGCTAACTTCATTAGTTAATCTATGGTGAAAATGCTAGATCATGAAAACTTTAGGACTGATGACAAAAAGTCTAAAACATACTGCATATTTCACTGAAGCTACAGTCAAAAAGTAAAAGGTATGGACCACATGTAACAATGAGTTTGAAACTCATCAAGTTGCCACAGCCTAGACATTTTCTCAACACTTTCTCTAAATTGTATCCTCCTCTCCAACTGAAATAACTGTATAAGACATGACAGGTAAAACAAGTTCACAGAGGGGGAGTATCAGCTAGCTCGTGTCAACGTTTAGCTCAGTCATTTCAGAGGATGAAATGCAACAGGTAAAGGAGAATCCCAACACATCATGGACGCCAAGCTCAGTTTTAACTCAAAACAGACCTGTCGATTTATCAACAAGCCTGGTTCATGACTCCTCACGTGCTGCACTGCCAGTTGGTTTTACTTTGCCATCACTCTCGGCACAGACGAATGTGGCGAAACGGCTTGCACTTGTTTCAACGCGGCGTCAGACATCAGCTGGCGATGTGAGTGACGCATATTGGCATTGACAGCCCCTAACACACCCACACCCACACGGTTGCACTCACAAAAGCGCTGAACAATGCCTACGTTCCAGTCATGACATCCCAGCACAGGGGACGTTTAACCTCTGGGTGGTGAAAGGCGGAGTCCCCGTATCAACTGTGCTAAGCTGGAGTGAGCATGACGCGGGAACAGATCGTTTGCCAGCGAGGCCGACACACACGGGCGGTTTAAAAAGCAGCCCATTTTAATGGCCTGGCAGGCCTCAGCTCTCCTTGGCATGCCGGCAGGACGACACAACCTATCCTTGGCATCAGGGAGGCGGCATTGGCAGTACGGCGCCACTCCAGAATCCAGCTTGCTCGCTGAACCCTCGCCAGTGCCTTTGCGTGGCGTGAGGTTACTAGGTTTTGCCAACATGTAACCATGCCATATATCGGGGTTCCAGAGCATAGAGGAAAGGAAAAATGTGCCTTGTTAGCAGAAGGGATTATTTGTGAGAGAAAAAAGGGGAACGAAGGAAAGAAATCCCAGAGTTCTCCTGTTTCAGAGTGGAGTGCGCCAATGCACCCCTCCCCCACCTGCAAGCGTAACGTTCCGAATCAGAGCACCCCACATTTTTTGCAACCTCGGTGGGGGATAAGGTATCTGGAAGGAAAAGATCTGGCAACCCTCAAAATGTGCAATGTAAGCTCATGGGACGATGGGACAGAAGATTCAATTTAAATCAATGCAGGGAGAAACGGAGTTCCGCTGAGTGACCACTAGCCAATCAGAGCCTTATCCGTTCAGGGGGTGCCACTAGAAAAATGCAGAAAGCCTTTCACGCTCAGAGCATTAGGGGTGCCACTACCTCCCTGCCGCCTGGGTCCCAAGGGCCTCTCACCATCCGCCACATCCATCTGACCTGTCACTCAGCCCAGGACTCGCAGCATTGACCAGACCGGCCACACCACAATGTGACAGTTCATTAAGGAATTGGCGGTCAGCGAACGCCAAGCCACTTCAAAACCCTATTTCAGACTACGCAGTGTTGAATTAGAGTAAGACCTAAGGAGAGAAAGAAATCTGGAGAGAGAGACTAAAAACAGCAGAAAGGCGTGTCCTGGTTTACATGGTCAGTGACTGATTTTCATTGCCTTTGAATGTACACTGTCGTGTTTGAGTTGTACCACACAGGATTGTGTCCATCATTCAGAGGAAAATACTGCGATATAAGTGTAGACTGCACAGGAAGTTGATACTGTTCCCACAAAATTGCCTTCACACAAAACTCTGGGGGGGGGGGGGGCTATTTATAGAAAAGGTGGTGCACGCTAACTCAGGTGGCATCTCAACCTATCGATATCTGCAAGATTAAACAACAAAACAAACAGTCTAGCATCTTTGGAAATATTTCTTGGAAAATGTAGGGTAATGTAAAGAACCCTAAAAAAGCAAAAAGCAAGAGAGGTGATAAGAATTCCCATTATGCAGTGGGGGGAGCAGCAAAGAGAACGTTTCATTTCTCCAAAGGGGCTTTGAGGAATGGTAACTAACCGTGCCAGATTAAAAAGAGCCCCATTTACTAGAGCCATGGCCTGTGGCAGCTGTGGCAGTGACAGATGGCCCACTGCACTATGGGAGAGTAGCCGGGTCACAGTCAGGTCAGTTGGGCACTGGTGGAAAGTGCAGCGATGTGCACGCACGCACGCACGCACCACACAGAGAGAGGTAGAGAGAGAGAGACACACAGAGAGAGGTAGAGAGAGAGACACACACAGAGAGAGGTAGAGAGAGAGAGACACACAGAGAGAGG
>JACXGJ010018377.1:0-10283 GCA_016801105.1 Esox niger
TATATATTTAGTACAAAGGTCTATCAGTATCTATGCACACTACTTCTGCTTGGGCATTCTGATTGGCTTGAAGGATGCTCTAGTGTGTGAGACTGTTGCGTTTAAACAATGCAAGAGTTTCCCAAACCTATTCTTGGCCTCCCCAGACTATTTTGTTTAAACCTAAATTGCCACACCTGAGTCACTATGCTGAAGTCTGGTTTAAACAGAATTTTCAAACATTCAGAAAAGTAAATAGTACACCTGAATGTACTCAAAATCCTCACCTTTAGGGAATTAACTGTGGTGTACAGGATGTAGCTAGGATTTCATTCCTTTTTGTGAATCTACTGGCGAATGAACACAATTCAGCCTGGAATAGGCTGACATTTGAATGGTTGAATGTAATGTATGCAGCTCTGTAGCTGTGGTATTGAGGGAAATGAACTCAGCCCAGACTTCAGCGTATGGAGAAAACATTTGTTTGAATCAAATTTACTCTGGCTTCTGTTTATGTCCAGTGTCTGCTCAGCTCTTCCGTAGGATCTCGAAGCTGGAGAAAAGTGGCGGTCAATAAGGAGCTGAAAATTCAGTCATGGCTGCTCTCTTTTTAGGAAGGCTTTACTCCTAGGCTCCAACTAGCCAAATATGCCCAGGTGATTGAACCATCAGGTAAGAAGAAGCTCTCTGTGAAACACATCCAGATCCTTGCTATAGAAATACTATGGGGAAATATTGATTAAAATATTGTTCAGGTCTTGAGTGAACTGTGTAAATGGATACCAGCAGAGACCGGCTGGAATTCATACCTGATGTCCTTCTTTTGTAAAATTCATCTTGCAGCAATCATGCTAACCTTATTTAACCCAGCTGTCAAGATGTTTCTGGAACAAGAATAAGTCACCACAGACTCAAACACAATCATGCAATGAACCCATACTCCTTTTTTTCTTGCCTTTTGAAAAATGTCTGCCTGCCTAAGGGCTGTTGGGTTGTTTTCTCTAAGCAGATTTAGAGCAGTATCGACAAGTGACCAGTTTATAGTGAACAGTCCGTTGAGGGGCATCTTCCTACTTCTTCCTGTTAATTTCTCCCGTGTCGAGGGCTCAGCCCGGCTCCGTCTGTGTCTAGCCTGGATGTTCCGTCATAATTCTCCTCCAGACAAGGGGAAATCTCCCAGCCTCGGGCCCACGGTCTGGTCCACTGACCCAGGGTGCATATTAAATGACACCCCACTCCCAAAAAGCCTTATTGGCCATGGTAATAATGAGCGCACTGCGCCGGGAATCGGGTACCATTTGGGACTACCGGGCTTCCAAACACTCTGTACTCCTGTCTGAAGCTGCAGGCATGCAGACGCTTCTCCAGAGGTTTACAATTATATGTGGTCACAAGCAGAGATGTATATGAATCCATACATGTTGAAATGAATGGCTTTGGCTACAGTGCTGCACTGTGGGTCGCTGAGGAACAATGAACGGAAATCTTGTTTTTTCAACTGGGACTAAGAAGCTTTGACTAGTTTTGCTTCATATGAGTTTATATGTGTTTTTTGCATCATATTGGTTTTTCTGTGGCATTTCAGCAAATGGTAACACATTCCCTAATGAGTGTATGGCTTCTGACTGAAACAGGTATGGGTCCCGGTGAAAACCTGCCAATGAGTACACACGTCAAGGTTAAAGGTGTGCCTTGGGGCCAAGGCGGACGTGTCTGTTCTTCATTCTCTGGCAGGTGTTTATGTTGTTTAGGCAACATTCAGGAGATGTTTTCAATGATAGAGGGATTTCTCTTAGCCTGACGGCGGCAGGTTGACTATATTAATGTCTCAGCTGACTTTGGCATTGAAAGTTCATGTTGTGGATCCCCAGTAGATTAAGGTAAAACAGCAGTTATTTTTTTCTAGGATCCAAGTAACAAGATACGACAAATAACAAAACCCTGATATACTGATACACAATAATGGTCATAGGTACTGTACAATGCAACAAAGAATGAAAAGTCAAGTAAATTTACTCTCTTAAAATTCATTATGCTTTGTTTTGATTTCATAACAGTTATACTACTACTTCAGTCCTGAACATTGTTTCCAGTTCAACTAATGAGAGTCTGAACTTTTTCACCGGGCATTGAATGTCCTTTATTCACCGGCGGGGTTTATTGGGTAACAATGCCTGTGAATAAGCCGTCTGGTTTTGTTTTCGTCTGCCTTTGTCACCTCTGAGAGACGGCCATAGAAACACAGCCGCAAGCTGAATTAACAAGCTCCTTTCCCACATACTCTGCTTTCTTCCCACAAGCCCGTTTGGTAGAAGGGACTGCACTCAGCGGAAGGTTCCCCTCCATCCAGAAGCTACTGAGTTGAAATGATATCCTCGGAATGCATTGTAAGATAATGTATATGGACCCGAGGAATAAATGGTGTCCTTTTCAAGTAAATTCTTGAAGTGTCTGCGTCTTCTGCCTCAGAAAACAATGGAGGACCAATGGAAGTTGGAATTACCAAGGGTCTGATTACAGAGTCATAGAAATGTCAATGTCCATTTGTCCATGTCCAGGTCTCTTTACAGTACCTAGCTTACACCTACATTTCATGAAGGACATTGTATGACGCCCAAAGTTTCAGAAACACTCACGTGGAAGATGAAAAAAGAAATAAAGTATCATCGCAGTCTACGTCCTTGTGGGTTGAAAGCCTGCTAACAAGGTGAGGTTGAATGTCACATGACAGTGAATGAACGGACCTCAGTGTTTGCCCACATGAGTCTCAGTGAACGACTCTTCAGGCAGGACGAGCGATTCAGTGCGGTTGACATCAATGTTGTCATTCCTCCCCTCAAGCTGACAGCTGCAGAGAACGGGTCAACACCCGGTAAAAACAATCGGTCACACGGTACTGTGAAAAATAGCTAAAGCCACTATGCACCACCTGCACGCCCACACACAAACATTCAAACCAGCCCATGAGTTAATCACCACGCTTGCTTCAAGGTCTACACCGCTGTCTCCCTACTGAAAAACTATTGTGTTGACCCACAACGCTTCCTGACAGACATCCAGACCCAAAGTACCACCCAACGCCAGGCGTTCCATAAGCAGACTAACAGTGAGGGGACGGTGCTTTCTAGGCCTGCTCCTACACAGCTCTGAATCTGGTAAATCATTTATACAGTGTGCATATGCATTTATCAGGCTTACACATCTGTAGTGTGCAGTATACAGTTATTTATTTATACATGCGGGAAAACAATCTACAGAGAGACTGTAATAGTTTTATCATTTTGAACACCAGGCAGCAATACATCAAGGAATTTAATCTCTTTTTCTCTTTCGGGGATTACAGATGTAGATTAGAAAATTGTAATTTTATCATAAGAAAAACTACATGACATTCTCAGTGGGAAAATATATAACAGAAAGGGATCCAAAGACAGAGGTTGGAAAATTTGTCTTGCCAAATGAGCTTCAGTTCAAAGTTTAGTGTCCTTGGGATGAATGAGGACGTTTCAGAAAAGGTTTCTTTCAGAAACAACAGTAGAGCCGGAGAATTGTTGTCTTGGAGATTTGTCAGATGAGAAAAACATGTGTTGCCGAAGACTGGGAAGAGGCCCCCTAAGTTCACAGAGAATGAATCCCTGTACAGACATTGCAGAAGAAGAATTCCCTCCCTTATTTGACTGTTTTGATATTGAGATTTGGGTCCAGTAGAATGTAAACACTGACTGGTGAAAAAGAAATGCTTTAAACTGTAAATCATCGAGACCCATTGTACTAAGGCTTACAGCCATGCACACACTGTATTCTGCATACAAATGTGATATTTGGAGACAGAAGTGTTGTGTTTCTTGTCCCCCTGCTACCTTACAAAATGAAATCCTGTCATAATCACATTACAAATAATGATGGCAAGTGTGAGTAGCCGAGGCAATAACTCAGATCTGCATACAGTAGAGTTTAATGATGGGTCATTAAGTGCCGTTAAAATGTCAAGATCATGTTGCCGATTTGGTTTTCCTGATAACGATCACACAGCGATTAGATCTTAAGGTGTGTTACTTTGGTGTTCTGTAGTATGATGATGCCCTCAAAATGGCCTTGGGCATATCAACGATTAATCAAACCGATAATGAAAAGCCTTTGTTATAATAATTGTCTGAGAGGCAATAAGACTAGCTTCCTGGCAGGAGAGCCTTCCCGCGGTGCTGATAGGTGATATCCTTGCGTGCCGTGATCAACTTCCTGGATCCTCCTTGGAGTTAGACAAGGTTCTCCGGTTCCTAATGTTCCCAGTGCCCCGTATAGGAGAACAAGGACTATCCCTATTCCTCATCCATTCATGGGAACAAAAGATTCCCTACCCCTCGCTGAGGTAAATCCACACCGACCCCATTAAAACACAGATGAGGTGTCTGCCTGTCTGTCACCTGGCTATAAGTCAGCCTATGAAGTCCTGAGGGTAGTGTTCCTCCCAAATGTCCCCCTATTTCTTATCTAGTGCACTTACTTCAATCAATGTGGAGGCAGTGTCCTACAACGTTTGACGTCGACATGTGAGTGACCCCTGAGGGAAGTAGGATCAGAGCTGCCGCGGCGAGCAGCAAGGGCCGCCCGTCACTCAGCAGAGCAGGGCCAGCGGGATGTCACACGAGTCTACAGTGACGTATGGATCCAGGCTGCATGGGGGGGGGGGGGCGCGCGATCTCCGTGAGGCCCCTGTGACACATCGGACAGAACCGACGGTGCCGTAACCGTGTGTCTCTGGAGTATCTCATTACATGACTGTGTTGAGAGAGGGTGAGCGTGTTGGTATGTACAGATGCTGGTTGGGTCTATAGATGATAGAGGCTCTGTTAGGTCAAGCAGAATTCTATCATTGATTCGGGACGTGGGGGCCCAAATTCAGTACAGGAATAATTCAACTTTAATATATATTGTTTTTAACAATAAATATATATTTCAGCTTATAATAGTTATGGTTTTTATTGCTTTTAATCGGCATATGTAAATGTTATATACATTCGTATTAGTGATCTGACAAATTGATCAATTTTCCATAACATTTAAGTGGATATTTCATTAATTAGTTACAACAAGAAAGAAAAATTAAAATATAAAAAAATATCCTACATTTATTGGCACATGTAACTTGGTGTTATCGCTTAATCACAACAAAGCAGCATTATGCAATATTATGGCATTTATTTTGAGATATTATTAGTATATATCTCGCCAGCTGATTGAAGATGTTATTAAAATACAGAACTACAAATTGATTGAGAAGGATGTTACAGCACCAAACAGATTGGCTTTTATTGGAGTGAAAAGGCTGAGAATGCATGGATAAAAATTTTGTTTTCTCATTCTCAATTTGGCTTAGCAGTAGCTAGCTCAATCATCTCTTGGTTGGATGCTGTAAAGACAACTACTGTGTCATCATAAGAGATAACAAATAACACGCAATATGTTAGTTCACCAGACCAGGAGTGGGTGCTGCCTCTGCTTCTGAGGGATTGAGACAGTACAGGAAAAATATGTCCAGGACAAGACAGAACGAGAATGAAAATGAGTTCTGGTGTGAACCTCTGTGTTTGTTTCTGAATGACATCAGAGAGCATGTTTACCTGTTATTTCTACAGGCGTGTTAGCGTGTTTGCGATGGTTGAGGTCAGACATGAGCAGTACAAGCGTAATCTAAAGTCTAGACACAAAGCTACAGAGAATCAAAACCACACCATACAGCACAATGCTGTGCTCTCCCCCCAGAGGCTCCTGATTCTCCTTTGTCTCTCCTTCA
This sequence comes from Esox niger, assembly GCA_016801105.1. NCBI lineage: Eukaryota > Metazoa > Chordata > Actinopteri > Esociformes > Esocidae > Esox > Esox niger. The sequence continues at coordinate 5,774 of JACXGJ010018377.1, forward strand.
ACCTTCCCAATCTCCCTCCTCTCCCCTCACATCCAACTCTCCCCAAAACCCTCTCCTCTCCCCCGACAGACTAAACCCACCTCCTCTCACATCACCTCTCCTCTAACCCTACATAATCCCCCTCATCTCCTTTCACCTCCCCTCCAACCCTCCCCCAATCCCCTCCTCTCCCCCAATAGCCTCCACCGTCATCCTTTTCTCCAAATCCTCCCCCACTCCCCTCAACGTCCCCCCAACCCTCCCAAATCCATTTCTTCTCCCAATCCCCCTCCCAACCAACCCCCAGTCTCCCTTCTGTCTCCCAACTCTCCTCCAATCCTCCCCAAACCCCTTCTTCTCCCCCCAACCCCCCTACTCCCTTTCTAGCCTCCAACACTCCGTTTCTTAACCCTTATCTCCCACATAGCTCTTCTTCCACACAGACATGCCCTGGGGATCTGTCTCTCTGCCTCAGAAAGTCTGACTGACAGCACAACATGTTCCCATAACCCCTCCAGGACCTACACCAGCCATTTTTTTATTTACTCTGTTATGCTGATGGACGAAATAGGTTATCTGACTCCCAAATGGAACCCTAATGCCCAATATAGTTAATTACCTTTTAAGTACTTTTATGAGGTTCTACTCAAAAGTAGCACACTATTCAGAGTAGAGGCTGCCATTTGAGACACAAATAGTTTTCTATCTGACTTGTTCTACTGTGAAGTTCAGCGAGGTCAGGTTGCTGCAGATGTTGTCACGGTGATGAGAGGAAAGTGTCTGATATGGCTGTCAATCATATTTCGCAGCTGCGCCATGTCCAAGCTACAGTTCAAGCTTAGTGTAAAAAAACGGTTTACGGTTGACCTGTTTACAGTGTGAAATAATTGTTGATTGGTAACCCTGACCAAATACCTTTGTGAAGTTTATGACAATCTGTTTAACTTTGAAAAAGACACTCGTATGGTCTAAGTCTTTAATCACATTCGTTATTAATGTTATACAGCAGTCTAGGAATCAACATTTAGGCTTGCATTCTTACAGCTCAAGATCTAAATTAAAACAAACCAGAATGATTTGTTATAAGAGCTGCACAGACATTTTGAACATTAGGACTCCAACAAACAGATGATTCCTGGACACAATCTGCACAGGTATCCATTCTCTCAAACATGCCCAGAATGAGAACGTCTTACCTTCATTATTCTACGACCTACCTTCAGAATGCTCCACTCGTCTTCCTACATATCTATTTTACACCATTTGCTTTGGACGTTTGTTTCTCCAGGAGACGCAATCCAGACCATTGTAATTAATTTATGATTTGACATGGTCTTGGGCTGTCCTGCTTTAGGAGATTTACTCATTTCATTGCTCCTCTGCTTCGAGGGGACCTGACATTTAAGGGGATGCACTCAGAAACCATTGATAGAACCATGGGATGGGTTGAGGCCTGTGGGTCGGCATAAGAATTTGGGGACTGATGCAAAATTCAGGTTGGAATTTGAAATAAATTAAAGAATGTAGTCTACAAGAGAATGGCTCATTATTGTCTTTATCTCTCCTTTTGTTCTCGCTTTCATTGTCCTGAAGAGAAAATGAATTTAGATAGGATCTGAGGGTTGGGCTGGGATAGGGTGGGGAGGACAGGAACCAAAACCCAAATTCCGTTTTTGTATTTACGGTGGTGCAAATAGAGGAATTAAGGGCCGCAAAAGAAGATATTTCTTTTTTCATGTCCTCTATTTTTGTACTTCTGTTTTTTTACTCACTGTCTTGGCCTTGAACACTAGATGACGGGCTGTCTTCCTCTTTGATCTAAATGTTTTTTTGTTCTCGTATCAACCAGTCATCATGAGGGTTAAGACAAACCAGACAAAATGGTGGTCAGACAACTCGAAAACCAATTAGCCAGAAGACCAACAGTTCCTGACCAGTCACAGACCACCCATAGGTACGACTCATCCCACTAGCTGTTAAGGAAGGATTAGCTCGTTCCCCCGCTCTGAGTGAATGTGTTTCTCATTGTTGGATTGGCCCACCTGTTTCTCTCTCACTGTGGGAACACAACGCTAGCCTGAAGTACAAGGAGGAGCAGGAGCACAGGGGCCCAGGGGAATGACTGGACTGGAGGTGGAGTGAGTGACTGGGCGGCTGGATGGGTGGATGGCAAGAAAAAAATCTGTTTCTGTCTGTCTAAATGACACAATGGCTATCTGGGGTTCCACCTGAGCAAGCAAACCCCAGCCATTAGAATCACAGAAAGAATATCTGTCTCTGCAAAACCTTGTGAAACGCCTGTCTTAACATGGTCAACACAGACAGAGGTTTTGTCATTGCCATGTACCAAACCGAGGACAAGTTCACGGATGTATCCAATGTAAACGTCATACTTTATCTTTGAATTTCAGGCATTTCTTCCAAGTTCTGGTTTGAAGATATTCATAATGGTGGCTGGTCTAGATCTCTGTTTCACCCCTGTAGACTAGGCTCCGAGTCGAACTTGGCTTAAGAAAGGCAATTTTTTTTGCCTCTCCCACAATGATCTGCTTCTTTTCCCACTGACTGTCCAACCAGGAATCTAGCTTGTGTACCGTAACTCTCAATGGGACACACTTTCTCGTACCCGCGACCTATCTGCAAATGGGAGTAGCTAGTGTGAAATGAGTAGAAGAAATGCCTGCTGACAAAGTCTCCCCCAACCCCCCAATTGCCAAATATTATCCGCCTCAGTGGACTCCCAGCCATACATTTGGCGAGTTGTACAGTTAAAGCTCAATCCTAGACTGACTGGCAATGACTCACATAATTCCATACAGTGAAATTGCAGATGGGAAGAGGTATTTTTTCTATAGTGGGTGGGCCTAGACTAAACAACCCTTAGATAATCTGCAAAATGCCCCAGAGTTTTGAATCACATTTCATCAAGTTTACTTTCCCTAAGCCAGGCTAATGACCAGCTAATGGGCTCACCCTCTCGGTGCAACTAAACTAATTGGATGTGTATAAGGATGTGTGTGTGATCTCGGATGTTGTGGAAAACTGTCCATTCCTATTTGTACTGAGTTCCAAATGAAACGGGGGGGGGCGGTGGGCAGCCTATTGGATTCATTGACGCCGCTGTGCCATGAATACCAGCCCACCGCGCCACTGACCTAATTACAATGCTGATTTGCATTTCAAATTGGATTTTCTCTCAACTAAAGACAAATTACTTTCACATATCTTGTCCCTGCCATAAACAATTTCACATCAGCCTCCTCAGACGGCTGCATAATTACATGCTAATGACTCCGAGGTTACGAGAAGAGAAGAAACAAATTTGAGAGAAACAGGAAAAGAAACAGATTTGAGAGAAACTGGAAGCTTTTGCTGGGGTTTGATTTGCTAATCTTATGAGTCCAAAATATCATCCTTTCCCTTACATAGTGAATTACTTCTGACCAGGGCACACTGGGTACTGTATTGGGAATAGAATGCCATTTGGGACTCAGTCTGACTGTTTCTTAACTCATACAGGTTAGACAAATATAGTTTCTGGGCTTCGGTCCCTTTTGTCCCAAAGAAGCAGACTCCAACTGCTCATAATCCCTGGCTACCTATCCAAAAAAGGCTCAAATACTTGTACAAAAGGTACAAAAAGTAGTACAAATAAAGAAAAAGCAGAGGTTGGCATTCAGACTCTTTATAGGAGTATAGGTTTTGTGCTATTTAAATTGGTTTTAAACAGAGCACAGACATACAAAAGCACACAAGTACTAAAAGCTGGTGATTGGCCTTTATTGACATTTCTCACTTCCTAGGAACACCCCTGTAGATTTTTGACAGGAACAACTTCAATCAGTGCATAGATCACCAGAGTCTTTAAATAAGGCTCAAATGAATCTGCTATCCCAAAGGACACGGCAAGGAAACAAGATGTGTGACTTCTGCCATGTAAACTAACTCTCGTCTCCTGTCACTCTGGGCACTCTCTCTCAGAGTATAACAAAATAGACAAGAAGGTGGGCAGACAAGAAGAAAAGAAGATAGATCGATAGAGACAGGCAGGCAGACAGACAGGAGGAGAGTAAAACCCGGATAAACTGACAAGGAGAGAAAAGCAGGCAGGCAAAAAGGAAGACAGTAGACAGTTTAGGCAAACAGACAGCTTTAGCTCAGTAATCAGCTAGTCTGTGATTAATAAACAGCTCTGTGAACTGGTGCTGCCGCTCCGCACTGATGAATGTCCGTTTTCATCCTCTGGTTTGATCCATGGGCCTTGGACAGCATAGCCAGATTCAGAGGAACAGAATGTACCCTGGGATTCCTGAAAACCAACCCCACAGACTGCCTTATTCTATCTCCCTCTCTTTCCTTGGGATTCCTGAAAACCAACCCCACAGACTGCCTTATTCTATCTCCCTCTCTTTCCTTGGGATTCCTGAAAACCAACCCCACAGACTGCCTTATTCTATCTCCCTCTCTTTCCTTGGGATTCCTGAAAACCAACCCCACAGACTGCCTTATTCTATCTCCCTCTCTTTCCTTG
>JACXGJ010018378.1:0-10283 GCA_016801105.1 Esox niger
AAGAGGTTTATTCATCAGAAAATGCCCAGGCCTACTGTTTCTTAGGGTCTTTCATTACATGGTCCCATTCAGACATCCAAAGAGGTTTATTCATCAGAAAATGCCCAGGCCTACTGTTTCTTAGGGTATTTCATTACATGGTCCCATTCAGACATCCAAAGAGGTTTATTCATCAGAAAATGCCCAGGCCTACTGTTTCTTAGGGTATTTCATTACATGGTCACATTCAGACATCCAAAGAAGTTTATTCATCAGAAAATGTCCAGGCCTACTGTTTCTTAGGGTCTTTCATTATATTGTCCCATTCAGACATCCAAAGAGGTTTATTCATCAGAAAATGTCCAGGCCTACTGTTTCTTAGGGTCTTTCAACACAATACTGATTCACGAATGGCTTTCCACATTCTACAACATCAAGGCAAATGACATGAAGTCTTTTCCTCGTTCCACCAAGGACTCCAGAGTAAAATAATCAGGTGTAACAGCCTGTTAACCAGAATTCCACGGATTGTCCGTAAGCCGCGTCTTTGTGAACATCAAGCCGTGCCTGATCAAAGCCGTATGAGGAACATGCAATGTAATGTGTAAGCCATGCCATTGGCATGATTAGATTCACTGCGTAACGAATGGTTTATTTTTCACCAATTAATTCTGAGGAAATAGGTCCTGGCTCCTTCCACCAATAACAATTTAAGTGGCATCCATGTTTGATTTAGACAACCGCGGATAATGGTCCAGACAGAATGACTCGTGACAACAGACTGTCTACTGTCTATGTCTGGCTGCACATTGTCTTTGAACATAACACAATTAGTTCGGTACAAATATTCTGTGGACAGAAATGTTTTTTGTTTACTCTGATCCTTATTAGCTCCAGCGGAAACGGCCTCTATTCTCCAGAGGTACGCATAAAACATACATCTTTTTTTGGGGGGGGGGGCATGTCTATTTTTAAGAGTGTAAAGTAAGAAGCGGGGCCAGGGAGACATCAACAGAGAATGAGATGGGTAGGATAAGAACAGAGCTTTAGCCAAGCAGGGGCTCAAACCCATTTGCCAGTGTGGTCGATATCTCAGGAGCTAAAACCATCAAACCGGACTCCAGAACCAGAACCATGAAACACGACAAACAACCAGACACAGGCAAAAACAAGAACAGCAATTTGAAACACAAAAACATACAAGACAATAAGAGTGAGAACTTTGTGTGTGTGTCACAGTCCTCACTGAGCCATCACATTTAGATCAACAGCTGTTTTGAAAGGTAATTTAATATTTGCTTGAGTAACTCGAGAATACAGTTCTATGCATTTCTGGTTCTCTTTGAAAATTTGGAGCAAAAACATTTTTTTTAAATCATTTCAGAATCAGGGACTGTGAAGAGACACCTGTGAATCTGAATAGGTGTCTGGGCTGTATGTTCTTGGATTACTTAGACATTTCAAAATAAACATAATATTTCTCAAAAACTAGAATCAATAAATCTCTTGTTGACCCTCAACCAGGAAAGACCGCATGTTGTTAATGTTAGTCCTGTGAAGGTGGACGCTTGCGGCTTTGCTTTGAGCCAGTTACAGGTCTTTCTTTGTTGTACCCGCCCTTAGGACTATATTTTGGTTGCAGTTGCAGTTTCTGTCGAAACATCTATTTAAAGCTCTGCTTATCTGTGACAAAGGAATTACTCTGCCTCTCTGCTACAGGCATAGAGGGTCATTACGGTATGTTGTCCTGTACAACACACGCACGGATGCATTCAAAAAACAGACCATGTGCAGTGTTTATCAGATATGATACAAGCACACCAAGGACGTGTCTTAAGTGTGTGACTTTAGTCAAGAGCCCGTACCCATAGAGTTCTGGTTAAAGGCATTGCACTTCATAGGCAATAGGGCGCCGTGTTGGAGTCAACCAGAGAATGTACAGACGCTCAGCATTCGCAGACAGGTGTTGTACTGATACTATCACGGAGGAATGCTCTGGTCGAGACTGCTCTTCCTCAGATAGGCTCTTATTAAGAACATGGCAATTATCCAAAATGACAAAAAAGTAGAGCGATATAGAGAAAGGGAGGGATAGTGAGTGTGAAGGGAGACAAGACAGAGTAAGGCAATGTTAGATGACTTGGTGTTTCTTTGTTGCAGTTTGGTAATAGAATTATAAAGGTTATTTCTTGTAATTAAAGTTTTGGCAAAATACTACTATTACTATATGATACGCTGGTTGTCCGACATCACTGTATCAACAGTGATGAGAGGGTGAGACAGGAGGGGTGAGAGAGAAATTAGTGAGAGAAAGAAAGAGAACATAGCTGACAAAATGAGTTATAACAGTCTAACATGGATTTAGACAAAAACACAACACGCCACATCTCAGTAAAGACAAGCGAGCCATTACAAGGTTTACAGTTTGTTGTTGCAGAAGACAGTCTGTATTTGTGCATTCCAGGAGAATACATATTTCCATGAGATACAGCAGGGTTAAAATTGTCGGTCTGACTGAGAAGAAACTTGACAACTGAATTAATAACAAACTGAACTGCTTGAAGGTTTCATAGAAGCATATAATCAACACCAAGTCCATTCAATAGTGTTGATTTTGTGTCTTACAATAACCTGTTATCATTTTATAGGGATAGTTCTGCCAAGTTATACTATTGACATGCTTGTTTCCTTACCCTGTAAGCAGCCATTGGAGAAAGTTTGACAGAAATCCATGATATGATTTGGTTTCCCTGGAACTGTCTCCAAATGGTTTTAGCATTCAAGCATTACCATTACAGTACAGGCTTGCTAGCTAAGGATTGGCTGCATGCTGTCACCTTGCATGTGTGGATTCAGAATCAGTCTTCATACGCTCAGAACATTTAGACAAACCCATCCATTTTTGTGCCAGTAAAAGTGCCAGAACAATTGCGATTAAAGCAGTTGAATTCATTTTGTGTTGATAATGAATACACTTCAATGCTCCTTTCAACCTTAATCAAGTATGTCTCCAGAACTTTTTCTGATTTCTGGACTAGACACAGACACAGTGGCAATTTCCTGACTACTGTGTGTGCTTTTGTAACTGTCATTACAGCCATGGACTCAGCAGATGTGTGTACGTGAGCGTGTCACAGTGTGTGTTCTGGTGCCATTTAAAGCCTGCCAGCCCGGAGCTGATGGCTGAGTCTGACGGTCCGTATCATCACGTCCACTTCGCCCCCCCCTCTCCTCCTCCCACCCATCCCCATTTCCCTCCCATCTTCTGTCCCTTTTCTCCCCTCATTTCCCCTCCTCGACCAACCAGGTTACAGTTATGATATGACCAAAAAACACAGAGACAGACATAGTCTAATTCAACACCATGTCACGATGACCCCATCACGGTCTCGGTTCTGAAACTCTCGACTCAGCCTGGGTCCAAAATGATGGTCTATTCCCTACAAAATGCACAACTATGATGCTCCACCTGATCAGAAGTAAGGGCCATTCTGGAGCCAGCACTGACCACAGGCTAATTGAAGCACTTGGGCGCCTTCGATCGAAGACTGTATATACCTGGCCAAAAGGAAGAAAACAACACACTTTACGCCTTCAGTCCATTCGATTAAAACTGACAGTTTCCATTTGCGGCTTCAGAAAAAAAATATCCAAAATAAGTAGATAAACATTGGCCAGCATAAACAAACAAAGATAATGGTATTTTTTGCAATCGGTAGATGGGTTGATAATGCTGAGTGACAGAGTGATCTTCAGGGTTTATTAGGGATGATTCACGTTCTGCTAGATGCCAGTGATCATCATGGAGATTCCAGCCTGAAATCATGCATGGAATCGTTTTATCAGAGATGAACTCTTGTCTATTTGTCTTAATATGGCAGCTGTAACTGTGCCCTCCTACTGGACCGATTACAGCTGTATCAATGCTCAACCACTGGTCCCGGATGCATAACGTGTGAGTGTGTAAGGACTTGCTGTAGAGAATTGTCTCACATTATTGTTTCTAATTATTTGGGTTATCAATTATTCATGTTCTGTTGATCTTCATTCTCTAGTAAGCGAGGAAGCACCTACCAGTACAACAATAGGAAAGATGGTATTTTAACAGACTGGTTCAAGCATCTCATTAACAAAGGTGTAAGACGGTTCTGTATTATTGGGGTATTTGGACGACTGTCCTGTTTCAAAGGCAGCTAAGTAGACAGGTATTTGGTGATGGTCGGCCAACTCCTAGGTAGTTGAGAATGGCTTGGTGATCAGAGGATGTACACGTGTGTGTGTGTGTGTGTGTGTGTGTGTGTCATGCCTTATAGTCCCCTGCCTGTGAGAATCGTGTCTGACACAAACAACCACATGCGCACACACGCACGCAGCAGGAGGAAGAGGCCCTTGGACAGATCTATAGGTATAGCCTCTCACTATTAGTGACAAAGCAGGATCTATTTTGAATCCAACACAGCTGGCTTTCATGGAGAGGATTAGTGAGCCTTTAATCTAGCCACCCATCTCTTTCTCCACCGGCCATTTGGACACAGATAAAGGACTAGACCAGTCCCTAATGTTGCCCTACACCCTTCCCAGTGCAGTACTATAGCAGAATCCCATCAGCCGCCAGGTCAAATGTTGTGCACTATGGTGGCAATATGGTGCCCATTAGGACTCACATGTACTGAGTGGCAGATGGAGAGTTCAAGCCAGGGGAATGGGGGCATGAGGATTGAACCATTGGAGGCTTATTGGGACCAGTATCCACTTATTAGGACACGCAACGTATCCGACCTGGGTTCAAACACTATCTGTCAGATGGCCATGGGTTGCATTTCTGGAAGTGCCCAAAAAAACATTCAGCCCAATTTTAAATAGCCTTTGAACCCAGTATTGGGCTGCAATAACTAAATACCCCGTCCCCTGAGTGATCACGTGTGACTGACAATAGTGTGACAGACCAACATGAAACGGGATTAGCAAGTGATCACGATCAGGTCAGAGGGACTGTTACTCGAGCAGCTGATCTGACTCCTGACTGTATGTGTGTAGAACAGCTCAACTGACCTGCTAACCCTGTGTCCTTAGACTTTTGTGGAAGAACAGATGGACCTTATTGCTGAGAGAACAAATCATAGTGTGTAGTTCATTACTAAATCGTGTCTTTTTAAAGCTTACGCTATCTATTGATAATATGGTTTATACTAGGTCACTAAACTCTAGGCATTTCTATTTAAGAAAGGTCTTGAGGTACTCTTTTTTGAGCATTCATTTAGGCACATTCTTCTCTTCTCCCTAGGTTTCAGCTGCAGAAGAGAACATTCTGCACTGTTTTGTATCGATATAATGGATAAAACAAGGGTTAAAAATAGAACGCTAAGATTGCTTAGATTTTATTTGCAGAACTATGTCTAATATGTGTTGTTATGTTATCTACATTGTAACAGACACAAATTACATGTTTATTCCCAATACACTTACCTAGCAATTCTGGAGAAAGTCCTCTGACAACCACCGAAAAGACTATTCTAAACTAAATGTATTGTGTTGGTGCCTGCGTCGTCTGACACTGGTGAGATGACTAATGACAGTTTGCGGTGGAACCTGCGCGTACCCTCAGAATTGTCTCGCAAGCTATCCTAAAAGGGTTGGGAGCTACGAGTAGGTTGCGATCGAGCTGTAGGAGACACCCTGGGGAATCATACTGTTGTTACTATGGCAGCAGCTGTTTGCGACGTAACGAAAAATGTGATGAGCCGACAGAAAGATGAGTGATAAAGTGTTCCTATGTGAATGAATTTATATGATGGCAACAGGCTGGTTTGCACAGAAACTCAGATATAACAAACACACTTGATGGAACTGGATTGAAGAGACCAACAAGATCTACATACGCAGAGGTGCCTATATGTGCACTGATATGGTTGTGCCTTGTGATGAGAAACGAAAGGCTCCCACGTCTTTAGATAGGAAGAAAAAACGCTACCTGACGCAGCTGTTCTGCATTGGAAAGCGGATGTATTTACACGCCTACGGTCTATCTATGGCCAGCAGCCTAAACATGCTACCAGATATAAAAAAAGCTGTTATCAAAAGAGGGTGAGATGAACGAGAATGATGTGAATGTGGACCTGCTTGGCACGTATGCCATCACATACACCGCCAATGACATGTACGGCCAAATGGGGAGGAACGGCGTGTTTTATGGAGATGAAATGTGTCAGACGGTTAACAGCTTCTGCGTGATTTCAGGGAGGCGTTTAGCTAGGGATCTAAATCACACAGCCCCCAGCATTCCTTTCACGCGTACTTGAGTCGGCGACGAGACGCAGCCCATTGACTGAGCTGTCTTTTTCTGATTTGTTAATGACAGCTGTCGGTGTTCTATATGATGAAATCCAAAACACTGGGAAGGAAATGCGGAACACTATAGGACTTTTAAACCGGATCCATAGGGTTCTGGTCAAATGGGAGGCACTACATGGGGAAAAGGGTTGAGATTTTGGACTGGCCCTAGGTCAGTCACTAATACAGGGCCGGAATTCTCAGAGTTCCAATGCATCCAACGTCATCATCCCTCTTATTCTGGTGGTCTTGGCAACACAAACATTTCATTTTCAATGGCTCATGCCCTTCACTCTGACACAAGCAGTACGTAGATAGAAAAAATGAAAACAACAACAGAAAAAATGAAAACAACAACAGAACACCAAAACACATAATCTGGTGACTAGGGCTCGCGAGGATAGCTAATCAGCGGAATGACTTGGTCATGGAAAACATGACATTACACGATATTATGCTGACAGGCCAGAAATGTTTTATTGCCTCCAGTAGTTACAATCTTGCAAAGGTAATCACTAGACATGGTGCCAAGCTTGGCTCCAATCCAATATAAACCAGCAGCCGTAGCCAGAGAGGCGCATTGTAACACCAGACGTTCCTAGCCAATGGTGTGAAGCTGGGAGCCTCGTCGAGCTAGTGTCACTGCTTGCGAGCCAGTCTGGGAACCTCACGACTGTCAGCGAGAAATTTGTTACCGCCCTGTAGGAACAGAAGAGCCCAGCAAGGACAGAGTTTGTAGGGCTGAGACTACATTCAGCTCAGAGGGGAGTGTGAAGTTTGGAAAGCAGTTAAAAAGAACAAAAAATTGTGGGAGGTGGTCCAAATAGATTGCTTTTTTTATTTCTGTTTGAACCTTTTGTTTCAGGTAGAACAATTCTGTTACAATGTCGAATCCGGGTTAGTCCTGACGGCAACTTGGCACTCACCTAGTTCTGACTATGGCCCAACTGAAACCTGAGTTCATACTGTCATTACAGCTGAACATAGCTGATGAGTGACCTTTTAAGAAGCCCATAAAAGATGCGGAGCTGTATAAAGCATGCATGAGTTCCCCTGGTTTAGAAAAGGACATTAAGCCACAGGGAAGATGTACTGTTCTCTTTTCGTCTTGTGGTACTGGTTAAAACACATTCCATAGGACTTAACTAACTTCATAATGGGTACATGCTAAATATGTCCATGGAAATACAGTGTGCGCAATACTGTATGGTTTCTATTTCTGCAGGTGTTTGGTTACACACTAAATGTTATTCTCCTCCCTACACTGGGCACTTTTTTGACCAGAGCCCCAAGACACACTATCCAGTGGAATAGGGTGCATTTGTGGAGGTACCCAAAGTGTTTTCAGTTGATATCCAAACTCAGTATCTCCCTGTGGAGCACTTCTGTAGCAGTGGGAGAGATAGAACATGCGTTTTGGGCTAGAGACGAATTCAGAGGGGAAGGAATTTGACAAGCATCCCAGCCGCAGACAGCTGGTTCTGGAGAGAGCCAGGGAGAGGAAGCTTAGGAATTCAGACGATAAACAAAGAAGGGTTTGACAGAGCGGAGACGTGCTAGCGTGTCACGGATTGCATATGTCATCAAATCCACAGTATCTGGGATAATAGTGTGCGTTTTCTGGATTAATACTGGGTCACAGAATGCTTAAACATCTCAGAGTCTGTGGGCGTATTACTACCACGTGACCGCTACATTACGATGAGGCCAAATCGTGAACACTCCCGAAATACACATACCAAATGGTTTTCTACTGGTTACTTCAAAGCCCCTTTAAAGAGGGAGAAAAACGAATACGTCCGATTCAACTCTCAATGAACTAACCGGGTGAAAAAGCGGCATCGTTTTATGCATGATTTAATATCATGATTCATGCAGCTGCTATGAATACAATTAACCATTTACCGTGAGCATTTTATAGAAAGCTGTGAAAGGCCTGTGAAGTAACGGGTTTTTCATGAATGCATTGAGAGTGCGTTTTCAACCATACTTGGACTAGATAGGTGTTAACGGTGCCATAAGACATTGAACCAAGGTACAGTGTGGCCCTATTTGAATGTGGATGGATAGTTATAATCAAGTCATACCAGTTTGCAAGTGTAGCCAGTGTGCCAAGCTCTTGAGTCTTCTGGGCATCCACTACTAGCTGGTTGGCTACTGCAGGATCAGTCACCCTACAGATACTAATAAAACTGCCAGTGGACATTTTACTATCAGATATGCGATCAACCAACATTTTCTAATACAGGTGTCAAGCTTCGCTGTCAAACGATAAAACCTGATTTACTGAGACAACCCTGAAAAACAAATTGAGTTTGTATATAGACAGCAGTGAACTCATTTGCACTGGTTGATAATGTGGTTTTGAATGTACAAAAAAAATATGTTTGTTGGCATCCCTGTTCAAATGGCATCCACTTCAAAAACTAAAACAAAGGGGAAAAGCTGCAATGTAAATGCATGACAGTAGAGAGTAATGAGGTGGTAGTAGCCATACACGGCTACTCCGAGAGGAAGAAACTCATATCACTGCTGAAGTTGACCAATCACCAATACAAGGGTGTTGATATTTGTTGCCCAACTTTCGTTCATTTGCCGGAAGAGATAATGTTGTGTGCACGGACACGCAAAAGCTATATCAAAACCAACTCAGAAAATGCTGATATAATGCATTCACACAACGTTGCCATTGGGAAGCATGTGATCACAACCACATATACTGCTTGGTTTAAATGACCAAAACCAATTACATTCTGTGTGACCCACACAGAACCAAAGTACATCAGAAACCTATAGATTCAATCCAACAGATGACCTAAATACAAACACCTAAGGATCCAAGCATGACTATGAAACTCACTGTTGAATTGTTATTTAGTCCACAGACTCTAGGAAAAAGGGTCAAAGCGACTTCTGTCAGTTTACGAACAAGGTCCAACAAGGATTTGGCTTTTGCTAACCAAGCACTCCAATTACGCAGCATCTGAGAAGAAAATGTTTAGCTCTTTAATTTACAACAATTTTTTTTGTTATTTTATGGAGCAAACATTACCAACAACACGTTCTAATTTTTAATCCAGACCTTGGAGCAACTAAGTATAAAAGTCTAGCGCAGGTACAGAACAACAGATTGCTCACCTCTGGGAATTCATTGTAGCAATCTTTCAGTAACTGGTCAGGTGCTTTAAACGATGCTTCACTAGAACAGAGAAATGTGCGAGTAGATACATCTATATTCTATATCAGTCCTTGAAATTACTGATGAGGCAAAAGCTCTTAAAAGCCTTCCTGGTTCCTGTTTGCATAAATTGTGCATGAAAAGGAGGGAAAGAGAGCCTTCCCAGGATTGACACTGGCACAAATAGCCCCCTATTCCCTTCAGTAGTTGACCAAGGCCCGAGGGGCCCAGTTTAAAGTAGTGAACCACTACACAGGAAGCAGGGAGCCATTTGGGGAAAAGCCTTGATAACAAGCCTCCATCTCTCTAGCCATCTATGATGACCTGTCAGGACACTCCCAGACAACATGCGTGATGCATTAACTGCATATAAGAGCATAGGAATATACACACACACACACACACACACACACACACACACACTATGGGCATGGGTAAGTGCTACACACTATTCTCCTTTAAACTGTGTCAGCTCCTCGCCGAACACGCTCTGGGAATCAGCGATGCTCTGAATCACTTCTCCCACGTCAGCTTCCATCTCGTGTCTCTCGCTATCTGTTATTCGCCTGTAAAAAGCTATGTGTTGGTTGGAGGGGGGGGTGTTGGGTAGTGCCAGGGTGTTACTAACCGACAACAAGACGGCCTGGACATAGGCCCGAGGGCACCCTGTTCCCTTTGTGGCGCACTAGCTCCCTGCTTCCTCCGGGCTCACTCCTGTCAAAGCAAGGGCACTATGAAGGGAGTAGGGCGCCACCTGGGTCTCATTAACTGGCTCGGGCCCAGGGAAGGGAGGGGT
>JACXGJ010018379.1:0-10288 GCA_016801105.1 Esox niger
TGTGTGTGTGTGTGTGTGTGTGTGTGTGTGTGTGTCTGTCTGTCTGTCTGTCTGTGTGTGTGTGTCTGTGTGTGTGTGTCTGTGTGCAGGAAATTCACACCAGATTAATATCTACATCAGACTTTTTTCCAGGTCAGTAAAACATATAGAAATTACTTACAAGCCACCTACTAGGAGCAATGCTGAGAATGTTACAGTTAAATAGATACTTAACTTCGAATCCACCGTTTTTGAGTACAAATAAGTGGTTTCTCACCCTCATAGAAGTCTACAGACCAATAAAAAATGTAATCCATGGATCCGTTTTCTATAAACAGTCTTTGCAAACGTTAGCCACTCGGGCCCCATATAGTCAACGCTAATGGAGCTGATGGTGCAAAGAGGAAGGTTACAGTGTCATTTATTGTCATATAATGGGTGGAGGCTGTGTACGCTCGCTAACTAGATGCAAGGCAGAGCAACCACTAACAATGTGTAGTTCAATAAGTC
The DNA here is from genome assembly GCA_016801105.1 of Esox niger. NCBI lineage: Eukaryota > Metazoa > Chordata > Actinopteri > Esociformes > Esocidae > Esox > Esox niger. The sequence continues at coordinate 490 of JACXGJ010018379.1, forward strand.
AAATGTATTTATGAACTCCTTTTTACATCAGCACCTGTCAAATGGTCTTGCCTGAAACCTCAAAGAGCAATCAACAACAAGAAACCGATGCACAGTGGACAGGAAAAACTCCCAAATTAACTAGGAAGAAACCTTGAAAAGAGCCGGACTCTGGAGGGTGACCAGTTCCCTTCTGGCAGTGCTGGGTGAAGCATATAAGACTACATCCCCTTTCAGGGCAACTGTTTTTACAAGCTTGGATAAACAGAAGGTCAATAAATACAGGTGGGCTGTTTCCAGTCTTCATGCAGAATCTAGATCAGCTGCATAACCAAGTGGACAAGGATAGGGACGACCAGGAGGACAAGGACAGGGACAACCAGGTGGACAAGGACAGGGATGACCAGGTGGACAAGAACAGGGATGACCAGGTGGACAAGGACATGGACAACCAAGTGGACAAGGACGGGGACAACCAGGTGGACAAGGACAACCAGGTGGACAATGACAGGGATGAACAGGTTGGCTGTGGTCAGTGACAGCAGGAACCATCAGACAACAAATAGATCAGCTACACAAGGAGGACTTTGGACAGGAACATCTAAGAGTCATCAGAGATGTGGTCCAAGGTTAAACAGGACACCAGAAAAATGACTGAGCACATTCCTTAGTCCCAAAGGATTCCTTAGCATATCATTTAGACTGACGCCAGTTCCACGTCACATGAACTAATGCAATGTAACTAACTGGGACTAAGACAGGACAGATGGGCAATTGTCCACCAGCACAGAACTATAGCAGCATAAAACAGGGACTGAGACAGTGGTCCAGAGACACTGTGACTCTGTCTGAAGATTACCCCCGACAGGGCCCCACAGGAAGAGAATAACTCCACCCTGGGCAAAGAATCAATCCAAATGGGCATCAACCAACCACGACCACCCTTACAGAGCGCAGAGTATAGCCCACAGAGTCCACTCCCATCACATGAGTGTGAGGGACGACATGGGGGAACATGGGTAAGCCAATTACTCCACCCCCACATGGCATCGGAGAGGATATCCCAGTGGAGAGGGGAGCCTGCAAGTTCCTTCTGCCGACTAAAAGGGCAGAACTGAGGAGGTATCTATATGCCTTCTTACATATAAACACAGAAGGAAGCCACAAAGAGTTGCTGCCAGCTACTTCTACTCTATTGCTATTTTACTAGCCAGTCAGATTTTATTAACATATTGATACGCAACTACGGCTTTGTTGTTTTTTGTTAAGAGTGTCTCTGAGGAGGTGAGAGGATTCAAACACTGGACAAAACATCAAAGGCAACAGAGATACAAAGATGTGAACTGGTGGAAGTTAACCTGACTGCCTTGTCTCATTGTGATTTAGCAACTCCTTATGATAGCTCAGGCACCTGCAAGTTCAGTTGTGATTGTTGGCCAGGGAGGGTTTAAGTATTTAACATAATCATCTGTCTTATGTGAGGTCCCCTATATACGTGTGTGTGTGTGTGTGTGTGTGTGTGTGTGTGTGTGTGTGTGTGTGTGTGTGTGATAAACATATTTGAAAATGTTTATCTGCTATTGGACATTGTGAAACTGGGAAAATAAATGTAAGCACAAAACTAATCCATGGCTTGTGAGTATGTTTTTGTAATTGGTCAAATGTTTTATCTTTAAGCATTATAAAACAAAATATTGAGTTGATCACCTTTAGATATTTATATTTTTTCTCAATACTTCTTAATATTTTTAGTTAATGTTGGCAAAGCATTAATTCCTGTTTTAAGAAAACTGAACCATGGATTACATTTTCTATTCTATTTCTATTTTCTATTTTTCAGGCTAAGATATCATACAAGTCAAAAAAGACTAGGGTTGGGTATTAAAACTAGGCTTAGATATTTCAGGGTTAGGCATTAGTTTTAAGTGGAGTTTAGCCATACATGTTAGGTTATTGATGTTAAGGTTAGAGTAGAGGGAAGGATTAGAAAGCGATTGTGTGTTTATAGGGGTGTTTCAAGGTGTAGTAGGCTAATGACTGTCTCTCCAGCAGCAGTGACTACTACGTTTATTATTCCCACTATAGATCTACACAGTATAATGACCTCAATTACACACCTCTTAAAGGAGGACACAGGAACACACAGACAGACAGTGATCCCTGTGTAGAAGGTCGAAGCAGCGTATGGAAGGTTAGACCCCCACCTCTCTGAGGGGAACAGAGAGTGTCTGCCTGCACAGCAACACCATAAATCATCTCTATGGCTACTCTCTGCAGGCAGGGACACATGCAAACACACACACACACACACACACACACACACACACACACACTTTTCCGTCCCTATTCTATATCAGGTCCTGCTACACAGATGCTGTTCTTTATGTATTACCCTCTCTGCCTCACATTACTCCCAGAAATGTGTTTGCATGTTAAAGAGAGTGTGTGTGTGCGTGTGTGTGTGTGTGTGTGTGTGTGTGTGTGTGTGTGTGTGTGTTTGTCTGCATACAAGAGAGGGGGATTTTGTGGATGAAAGGGACAGTATGGTGGGCTGAACATCCCCCCTTTTCCCTTCACTCTCAGGCTTGCTACTTGTTGTTTTCACAAAGGGAGTGTGTGTCTGTCTGTGTGTGTGTGGGGAGGGGTGTAGGGAGGTTGAGGGGGATGTTAGTATCTGAGCGGTGTGTATAAAACATGTGCAACAAGATATCAGGAATGTACTCCACTATTAGATGTTTTAATTCACTTCAGAATCAAGCATATTGCTGGATATTTGCAGCCAATGAAAAGCCTGATTCTGTAAAAAAGGTCAGTGTCCTGGAAATATTTGGACACAATTTTCATAATTTTGTCTCTGTAGGAGACCTGGGTTGCTTTCGCAGTATGTTTTCGTTCATTGTCCATCTGTAAAGTGAATTGCTGTCCAATCAACTTCGCTGAACTTGGGTGAATCTGAGCAGACCATATATCCCTATACACTTCAGTATTCATAATGCTGTTCCAGAACTGGGCTGGCTTTTCTATTCTTGAGGTTTATGAATGGTTTACATCTTGTTGATTATGAATTGTTTACATCTTTATCTGCTCTCGTGAAGTCTTCTTTTTATGAAAGACGTGGATAATTATATGCCTATCTCCTGGAGAGTGTTCTTCACTTGGCTGGATTTTGTGAATGGTTTTTCTTTACCATGTAAAGGATCTTACGATCATCCACCACAGTTGTCTTCTGTGGACATCCAGGCATTTGTGTTGCAGAGCTCACCAGTGCATTCTCCTCTTGTCAGAGTGTACCACACTGTTGATTTGGCCAGTCCTAATGTTCCCACTATCTCTTTGATGGACTTTTTTTGCAGCCTGAGGATGGCTTGTTTCACCTCGCTGGCAGCATGTTGTAGGATCACAGAATTAGCTTCCAAATGTGAATGCTACACCTGGAATCAACTCCAGACCTCCAGAAAGTTTTACCTGCTTAACTGATCAAGAAATTACAAAGGAATAGCCCACACCTGTCCTTGAAACAGCTTTTTAATCAATTGTCCAATTACTTTTGGACATTTGAATTAAAAAAGAGGAGGCTACATATTAAAGAACTGTAATTACTAAACCCTTCCTCCAATTTGGATGTGAATACCCTCAAATTAAAGCTGTGAAACTGCACTTTAAGCACATATTCATTATTAACTGTAACTTTTCATATATTCCCGGTAAAAGCCAAAACAACAAAACTTGTGTCAGTGTCCAGTTTATGCAATGTATCACTATCGGGGATTCTACAATGTAGTGTTTACGTTGTGACAGAACAGTTTTCACATAGACTTTCATTATAAAAAAATATAAAAATAATTCATGTCAATCTGTAGTGAATCCTCTCCGTAATGTGTGTATGTGTGCGCTTGAGTGTGTGTTCCTGCAATTCATTTTGTTACTGTGCGTGAAATATCTTATTCTATGTTTCAGCAGGAAGGAAACAGAGCTGGGGGGAAGAAGGAGAGAGCGGAGGAGAGAGATGAAGGGAAGGAGAGGAAATTGCAATGATGAGGGAAAATATATGCAAAACAGCTGTTAAATAGCTGTGAAGTGGCGCAGCTGCTCAGGAGACAGAGGGAGAATGGACAGAATAAGGAAGAAAAAGACACCACAATGTTGATGTGGCCCAAAAAGGTAATATACTCTATAGGTCATATAATCTTCTCCTGGAACTGCCCAAAAGAACTGGCCACCCCGTAGATTCCAGCTCCCCTCTTTGCTTCCTCCTAGAATCCAACCTTACTATGAAAAATATCCTTGCCACTGTGCATTCATTTCTTGTTGTTGCTTGCTTTTTGGGGGTTTATGACGGGCATCTGTATAAGCACTTTGTAATTACTGCTGATTTAAAACGGGCTGTGTAAAATAAATGTGATAGATTGATTGACATGTGAAGGGAAAGAGAGAGGAGGGCAGGTAGGCCAAAGGGGATCCTATTGGCTGAGGGAGATGAGGGGGAGGGCCGATGTCTCAGGATAGAACGAGAAGATAATATGTTGAAGGTTATGAAGTGTATTCGCTCAATCATTTCTTGATGATGGGACTGTGGAACCGTCTGTGTGTGTTTGTTAGTGAGTTTGTTAGTATAGTAATGCATGCATATCACTCAAGAGGTATTTCTGACAACACAGGCAAAAAAGATGGAGGCATCGGGCCTCCTCCAATGGTTCATTTTTGTTAAGACATTGACTGACATTGATTTGCCTGTATGAAATGTTATCACATTACGGGGATCCACTTGCACCTACGTGTTGACTGGATGTAATTTACAAACACCATGATCAATGGTCATGAGGATTTGAACCCAGTCACTGCAGCTGCTGTTCACAAACAGCACCAACACATCCGCCCATCTATCACGTGGGAGGCGCTATATTGTATTACAACCAATTGTCAAGGTGTTTCTACTTGATTAGTGCAAATATCATCAATGATGTACACGAAACATGAACAAACTTTGCAATTCTTAATGTATACCGTGCACAACGTAATGTGATTTTCGATCTCTCTCTCTCATCAAATGATGAAATTTTCACACAGTATTTCGTGTTTTAATGGGATTGAACACTGACATGTTGGTCTGAGCCTATAAGAACCCCTTACCAGTCTCTGTCATCTGTAGTCTGATTCTTTCAGCTTAACAGTCTAAAGCAGCCATTCATATAATTGCACTGTTCTGTCTGATAATTCGCAAGCACTCAAAAAGTAGTTTGGTTACAATATTCTATTAAAATATTATTAAAAATTTAAACAAATCCTGAGCATGCTCAAATTAACATAGAAATCTTTAGCAAAATCAGATGTAAACTTGTTATGCAAGTATAAAGGTATGAGCTAACCAATTCTTCATCGAACTAATTACAATGTGCAAACCAGCATAATTTCAGCTAACTAATTTGCTTGCCAGCTCAGCAGTAAATCACCAAATCATGTGGATTGCTTACAGTGTCTGACATACACAATGCTCATTCCCATAGCAATGACTACTAAAGGAGATATCCAAGATTTTATCAAACATCATTGTAGTTAGCTGAATTCAAACCAACTTTCCCCTTCTACTGCACTTGTGTTTCACCGTTGGTCAAACGGCTAACTAAAGCAGTAAAAACAATATATTTTCTATACAAGAAAATAGCCCCCATGAAATGACAAAGGGATTTTGCTTGCACCCCCTTTGTTCATCTATGAGCTTGAGGAGAGATAGTTTTTAGTGACCGCAATGGAGAAAGAGGTAGACACTTTTCCATTTGACAACAAAAGCTGATCTGGCCCCCTTCAAGTGTATTCAAATTCTACCAAATATTTTTTCTTGAATAGGCAGTGTATGTTCTGTCGCTATTACCATAGTAATGTTCAAATTCACACTTCATTTAAAAGTGCATTGTCATGATTAAAAAAACTTTATCTGAAAATATTTAAAACATTCATCTCATATTATTCCTGCTACTTATGGGTTCTTATGCGAGTGTCCAGTTCAGTCAAATTTACTGAAGGCCTGATCACAGAATTAACCAGTGATAACATATAGGTAATATAATTCAAGAGAAGTTTCCAGTCTCCCTCGAAATTTCTCCTCAGAAGTATCTCCGATTTGAGTAGACAGATGGCTCCTAGAAATGCTTCTGTGACCCTACTGACACCATCTGACCAGAAACAATGTCTACCAACCCCAATACTAACCTCCTGTTATTGTTTATTAATGGTGAGAAGTTAGCATGTTTGCGGTATGTTTGTGCATCTGTAATTTTGTAATTAATCATTTGTTACAGTACAGTTAGGATTATCTGTAATAGTAGCGTCCACTGAAACATAGATGTGTGTAGAAAATGTTTTAATTTAAAAGTGAATTAAAAATAACACAATAAATGACTTAGAAGTCATATCAAAAAGAATCTCAATAAACTATTAAAATATTATACACATTCGACAAGTATTGCGTATTAGGACTACAGTATGTTACATAATCCATTTTTGTTAACTACTTTATACGCTTCCATCCTTAATTGGTAGACAAATGTGGTGGGACTTTGTACAGTAGTGTTAGTGTCTGTAATCAGGTTTCCGCTGTCTGAAAACTGGGCTTCCTCTCCCCATTGTTTCAGATGTATAGGCTACATCCGGTATCCTTGTTCACCAGTACTTTAACATTATAGTAATTGGTTTTTTTCTGATTCAAAGTGGTAAAAAAAACATAATATTGTAGTACCCCACTGTGGAAAACGCCAATAGTGAGGCTACAATTTTTTTATTCCTGAAAGTGGACATAACCTATGCTCAGATTTGATCAATCTCAGTATTCGATGTCAGTCTGCAGACGTCTCTAGGGGCGTGTAGGTCTGAGCAGGTGCTTGCCCTCCCACCCAACCCCCTCTCAGATGAAGACCCGCCTTTTAGATCGCGCAGTCCGGGAGAGGGAGAAAGAGACTGAGAGAGTCTATGCGTGTGCCGTTGATGTTGCACACATCACTGTTTAAAAGAACAGCGGTAGCTGATGGATTTCATTCTATAGGCCTACTGGAATTAAGACAAAAACAAGGATTTTAACGTTTGTATTTACGTGGTAAGTAGCCTAAACTAGTTAAAGTGGGAAATAGGCGATTGGTGCTCGTATAGGCTATGTGTTTCCGTTGTTTTCCTGCATGTGAAATGAGTATTTTAGCTCCAGAAGTTAATTGAATCTGATACACTGCTGATTCCCGGACAGTCTTCAGCTCTGCTCTCTTCGTAGAGACTACGGCTGTGTGCTTTATTCTCAGTCTGGTTGTATTTTTTTATGATTCATTTATGAATATGAGAGCTGTTAGCCTATTGCTTAGCTTATATCTCAGTGTTGGTTGTAGAAGTTCGTAGCTGCCAAACTAGTCGTTAGTCAAACAGAGGCCTTAACAAGTCGTCTTATGTAGCCGTGGTTGGAAAGTCATTACTCCATGAAGAGCTATTAGGTTGTAGGCTATACGTGAGTTCCTCTGTAGATAGACGGGACCTTTAACAGAACCACATTATTTATCTGAGCTAATGCCGCCAGCCTCATTACGCTGCAGTCAAGCGGATCACGTTGCTTTGTGTGTACACAGCCCGCAGGTGGAGTTCACACACACACACACACACACACACACACACACACACACACACACACACACGAGCACGCATACATACACACGGACGGACACACTGTCCCGTGTGCCATGTGCTGCTGACCTGCTATAGAGCAGCTGTTCAGCAGTATCTTACTAAACCAACAACAATTCTCTTCTGTCTTGTAACCTTGCAGTTCACCTTACAAAACGATATAGGCTCAACAAAGCTGATAGGTTCTAGAACTACCTTATACCATATACATGAGCTTTTTGCTTGGGTTTGGTTTATAATTACTTAGAAATAATTTGCAAATGTAAACAAATGAGCTAAAAATGGTTTAAAACTACATTATAAACATACATTGTTCAAGTTATTAATCAATGGACTATACGCCTGAATTGTTCAAGTTTTTATGAATTGATTAAAATACATTGTTTCAGATATTTACAAAACGTTCTATACATAAAATTTTCCAGGTATTTCTGCTTTTTAGGTTTTATTTAAAAGCATTCAGAAGTTGCTCCATTGTGCATTTGTGTGTTGATCTGTGCTTGCGTGATGGTCCTAGGCCCAAAGGCTGGGTTACTAGGTATCAACCTACTTTAGACCGACCAGAACCTCCTAAGCAATCACAGCACACACACATACACACGCACACACATACACGCACACACACACACAGTGCACACATACACGCACACACACACACAGCGCACAAACACAGCACACACACACACACACAGTACGCACACACACATAGTGCGCACACACACACAGTGTGCACACACACACAGTGCGCATACCCACACACAGCGCACACACACACACGTATATGTATGTATGTATGTATGTATGTATGTATATGTATGTATGTGTATATATTCATATGTATATAAATGTATATGTATATAAATATATATATTTATCTATATAAATATGCATATATATGTAAATTTAAATGTATATTTATATATATGTACACACAAACTACTTAACATTGCATAATGGAGCAATCCTAATCCCAGAGACAATTAAAGCGGTTGAAAGAAAGCTATATTCTTATTTCAACTTGTTCATTGTTTATTTCTCATGCTTTGGCAATGTAAACATGTTTCACATGCCAATAAGCATATTGAATTGAGAGAGACAGAACAGAAGCATGCAGTGATAACAGTGTGATTTCTGATTAACTGCCCATAGAAAGGTTATTTATCCCTCTTCTATTGTTATTCCTCAGAGAGACTACCGGAACTGAACCAGAGCTCTAGGCTTAGTCCCAATTCCACAACATCCCTCTCCCTCCTCTCATTCCCTTTATCTTTGTCTTCTTTCCTGGTTTCCTGGCTTCCTTTCAATAACTCTGTCCCAGATAGGTGAAAAGACTGGATAAGTGTTCAACAGTGTCGTTTTTTTCTATCTTGGGAGATCAGTGTTCAGCAGTATAGTATTAACCTATATGGTCTTGGTTGGTAAGTGTTCAGCAGTATTGTATTCACCTGTTTGGTCTTGGAAGATCAGTGTCCAGCCGAATAGGATCAACCTATATGGTCTTGGTTGGTAAGTGTCCAGCCGTATTGTATTAACCTGTATGGTCTTGGCAGATCAGTGTTCAGCAGTATATTATTAACCTATATTGTCTTGGTCGATTAATGTTCAGCAGTATAGTATTAACTCATATCGTCTTGGCAGATCAGTGTTCAGCATTATAGTATTAACTCATATCGTCTTGGCAGATCAGTGTTTAGCAGTATATTATTAACCTATATGGTCTTGGTTGGTAAGTGTCCAGCCGTATTGTATTAACCTGTATGGTCTTGGCAGATCAGTGTACAGCAGTATATTATTAACCTATATTGTCTTGGTCGATAAGTGTTCAGCAGTATAGTATTAACCCATATGGTCTTGGCAGATCAGTGTTCAGCAGTATAGTATTAACCTATATGGTCTTGGTTGGTAAGTGTTCAGCAGTATAGTATTAACCTATATGGTCTTGGTTGGTAAGTGTTCAGCAGTATTGTATTAACCTATATGGTCTTGGCAGATCAGTGTTCAGCAGTATAGTATTAACCTATATGGTCTTGGCAGATCAGTGTTCAGCAGTATAGTATTAACCTATATGGTCTTGGCAGATCAGTGTTCAGCAGTATAGTATTAACCTATATGGTCTTGGCAGATCAGTGTTCAGCAGTATAGTATTAACCTATATGGTCTTGGC
>JACXGJ010018380.1:0-10282 GCA_016801105.1 Esox niger
CTCCTCCACTAGGGGGTGTCATCTACCACCTCTCCTCCTCCACTAGGGGGAGTCATCTACCACCTGTCCTTCTCCTCCACTAGGCGGTGTCATCTACCACCTCTTCTCCTCTACTAGGGGGTGTCATCTACCACCTCTCCTTCTCCACAAGGGGGTGTCATCTACCACCTCTCCTTCTCCTCCACTAGGGGGTGTCATCTACCACCTCTCCTTCTCCTCCTTCTCCTCCATCACGTCTGGTCTATTTTGACCGTATTTCTACTCCTCAACTTTCTTTTCTAATTGAATTACCTTGTTTATCATTTCATTTAATGTGGAGGACATTAAAAATCTCCATTTACTAACGTCACAGTATATGATATGTTAATAATCACCATTTACTAACATCACAATACATGTTATGTTAATAATCACCATTTACTAACACCACAGTACATGGTATGTTAATAATCAGAATTTACTAACATCACAGTACATAGTATGTTAATAATCACTATCTGCTAACATTACAGTACATGATATGTTAATAATAACAATTTACTAACATAACAGTACATGGTATGTTAAAAATGATCATTTACTAACATCACTGTACATATTATGTAAAAAATCAATAATAATGAATTATCTACTTAAATAGTAGTGTTTTATCTGGTTTCAGAGAGCTGATGTTATGTTTCTATATGATGTTCATATATTTTTAACAGATGGTGATGTGATCCTGGAGAGCCCCACCCTTCTTGTGACTGAGGGACATTCTGTGACTCTGAAATGGAGATATAAGAAAACTCCCTCTGACCTGACCGCTGATTTCTACAAAGATGGATCCCTAATCAGGAATGAGACAACAGGAGTGATGACCATCCCTGCAGTTAGCAAGTCAGATGAAGGACGTTACAGCTGTAGAAACCCTGAACTAGGAAGATCACCAGGTAGATGGATGACTGTGACAGGTGAGAATATGAACTAGGAGAATCACCAGGTAGATGGATGACTGTGACAGGTGAGAATATGAACTAGGAGAATCACTAGGTAGATGGATGACTGTGACAGGTGAGAATAAATTGCTGAAATACATTAATTGAATAACATTTCCCATCTCCATCTCCAGAAGTGTCCATGTCTCTGTCCAGACTGCTGTGTAGTCTACTGGTGGTGTCTCCATACCTGGTGGTGACCACTGTCCTACTGGTGAAATACAATGGGAACAGGAGAAGGGCTGGAGATGACAACCCTACATCCACACCTCTTTAAATGTTGCCTCATAACCTGGAATTAACATGGATTGTTGGAGTATTTGCATCATTTAATTTACAGAACATGCCCACAACTTTGAAGATGTTTTTTTATTTATTGTGAAGCAAACAACAAATAGGACAAAATAACAGAAAAGGGTCAATGTGCATAACTATTCACCCCCCTAAAGTCAATACTTTGTAGAGCCATCTTTTGCAGAAATCACAGATCCAAGTCGCTTTGGATTAGTCTCTATGAGCTTCCCACATCTTACCATTGGGATTTCTGCCCATTCCTTCTTGCAAAACTGTTCCAGCTCCTTCAAGTTGGATGGTTTGTGCTTGTGAACAACAATCTTTAAGTCTGACCACAGATTTTCTATTGGATTGAGGTCTGGGCTTTGACTAGGCCATTCCAACACATTTACATGTTTCCCCTTAAACCACTCAAGTGTTGCTTTAGCAGTGTGCTTTGGGTCATTGTCCTGCTGGAAGGTGAACCCTGTCCTAGCCTCAAATCACAGGTTTAGATGGTACAGGCTTTGGTTTTCAAGAATATCTCTGTATTTGGCACCATCAATCTTTCCCTCAACTCTGAACAGTTTCCCAGTCCCAGCTGCTGAAAAATATCCCCACAGCATGATTCTGCCACCACCATATTTCACTGTGGGGATGGTGTTCTTTGGGTGATGTGATGGGTTTGCGCCAGACATAGCGTTTTCTTTGATGGCAGAAAAGTTCAATTTTAGTCTCATCAGACCAGAGCATCTTTCTCCATACATTTTGGGAGTCTCCCACATGCCTTTTCGCAAACTCAAAAGGTGCCCCTTGTTTTTTTGCTGAAAGTAATGGCTTTTTTCTGGCCACTCTGCCATAAAGCCCAACTCTATGGAGCGTACAGCTTATTGTTGTCCTATGTACAGATACTTCTGTCTCTGCTGTGGAACTCTGCAGCTCCTCCAGGGTTACGTTCCATCTCTGTGCTTCCTCTCTGATTAATTCCCTCCTTGCCCGGTCTGGGAGTTTTGTTGGGCGGCCGTCTTTTGGGAGGTTTGTTATTGTGCCATGTCCTTTCCATTTGGTGATGATAGATTTGATGGTGCTCCTGGAGATAATGAAATATTTTGATATTTCTTATAACCTAACCCTGACTTGTACTTCCCAACAACATTGTCCCTTACTTGTTTGGAGAGTTCCTTGGTCTAAATGGCAGTGTTTGGTTAGTGGTGCCTCTTGCTTAGGTGTTTGGAGAGTTCCTTGGTCTTCATGGCAGTGTTTGGTTAGTGGTACCTCTTGCTAAGGTGTTTGGAGAGTTCCTTGGTCTTCATAGCAGTGTTTGGTTAGTGGTGCCTCTTGCTTAGATGTTTGGAGAGTTCCTTGGTCTTCATGACAGTGTTTGGTTAGTGGTGCCTCTTGCATAGGTGTTGCAGCCTCTGTGGTCTTTCATAAATGGTGTGTATATGTACTGACAGATCAAGTGACACTTAGATTACACACCGGTGGACATCACTTCACTAAGGTAATTGGTTGCACCAGGACTTCTGAAGGTAATTGGTTGCACCAGAGCTTTTTATGGGCTTCATAACATTTTTTTTTTTAATGTATATATTTTTCTCATTTCCCTTCCCCAACTTAGACTATTGTGTTCTGATCCATCACACACAATTCAGATAAAAAAAACAATGAATTAAAGAATGTAATGCAACAAAATAGGTAAAAAGCCAAGGGGGTGAATACTTTTGCAAGGCACTGTATATGTTGTGAAGTTGATGACATTTTTTTATATGGGTGGGCTTGTATTATCGTAGATACACTCTGTTTTGACCAATAAAACGAACACTTCATCAGTCACTAATTTGGTTATGCGCGCCCACCTTTGCTGGCACGATGGTATTTGCCCCCTTCCTGATATCTTATTTGTTTGCATGTTTGTCACACTTAAATGTTTCAGATCATCAAACAAATTTAAATATTAGTCAAAGATAACACCAGTAAACACAAAATGCAGTTTTGAAATGGTTGTTATTAGTAAGGGAAAACCAAATCCAAACCCACATGGCGCTTGTGAATTAAACTGCATGTTTAGTGGTTATTTCCTCTTTGTATTAAGGCGGGGTCAGGCCAGACAGGGTGTTGGCTTACACATACTGAGCAGTATAATGCCATATGTTGCTGGATTTTGATTCGCTGTAGTCAACAGATGACAAATACTTTAATCAGTAAAGTCATTACTATGTAATAATGTTCACCCCAAAATATTCTGTACAATATCTAAAAAAGATTGCAGTAATTATTTGATTTTCATGGTTTTTAATAAGCGATACTCAAATTAATTGGCATTTTAAGTAGCCGTATCTAAAAAGACACGTAAGTAGCCGTATCTAAAAAGACACGTAAGTAGCCGTATCTAAAAAGACACTTAATTAGCCGTATCTAAAAAGACACGTAAGTAGCCGTATCTAAAAAGACACTTAAGTAGCCGTATCTAAAAAGACACGTAAGTAGCCGTATCTAAAAAGACACGTAAGTAACCGTATCTATAAAGACACGTAAGTAGCCGTATCTAAAAAGACACGTAAGTAGCCATATCTAAAAAGACACGTACGTAGCCGTATCTAAAAAGACATGTAAGTAGCCGTATCTAAAAAGACACGTATGTAGCCGTATCTAAAAAGACACGTAATTAGCCGTATCTAAAAAGACACGTACGTAGCCGTATCTAAAAAGACGCGTAAGTAGCCGTATCTAAAAAGGCACGTAAGTAACCGTATATAAAAAGACATCAGTAATTCAATTTGCCGTTACAACAAAAGCAAGCAGCCATATGTAAATATAGTAGGCTATATTTACAGTAGATCACCAGCCACAGACCTCCAAAGTAACCTACCAAAAATAAGTAGAAACATCTCACTGTTCAGCAAGAGCCAAGTACAAAATATGCATGGTTCAGTACCACAATGTGAGATCACTCATTGATAACCAATGTGTGAAGTTTCCAAAACAGAATTAGTGGTAGTAATCACAAGAACATCAATGACAGGAACCACATAGTATCAGAGCTTCAGCTGCACTCATCACTGTGTTTTTGTAACAGTAGAAATTGGTGAAATCCATCATAATTGTTAGTCTTCAAGGAGTTTGTTTACTGAGTTGTTTAAAACCAAGAGGCAATACTAGTATATTGGGATAGTTCCAAGTACGTTTGTTAATGTTCAATAATTGTCCCCAACATGTTGATTATCCACCAACCCTTGTTATAAATATAACCGTAACTGTATCATAACAGTTGTTCTTACATGGAACCCCCCTCTGGACAGGGTCACTCCTCCTCTACCTCGCTTCTTCATAGGCTGTATTTCACTCCAACCCTAATTTAGCTCACTTCCTTCAAATAATTTGAGAGTAACTGAATGACACTGCATATAGAGTGGATATAAAAAGTCTACACACCCCAGTTAAAATGCCAGATGTTTGTATTGTAAAAGACTGAGGCACTGTGCCAAAATTGCCTGGTATTTGGAACTGTTCAAAATTCCCTCCACCCTGACTAATGCCCTGGTTCCAGCTGAAGAAAAACAGCCCCAAAGCATTATGCTGCCACCACCATGCTTCACTCTGGGTATGGTGTCCTTTGTAAGAAAAGGCCTACATCTTGCCACCCTACCCCATAGCCCAATCATATTAAGAATACGCAAGACTGTTGTCACATGCAGCACACAGCCAGTACTTGCCAGTAATTCCTGCAGTTCCTTTAATGTTGCTGTTGGCCCATTGGAAGCCTCCCTGACCAGTTTTCTTCTCGTCTTTTCATCAATTTTGGAAGGACGTTCAGTTCCTGGAAAATGTCTCTGTTGTGCCATATTTTCTCCACTTGATGATGACTGTCTTCACTTTGATCCATGGTATATCTAATTATTTGAAGATTCTTTGGTACCCTTCTCTTGACTGATTATCTGTCAATAATGAGATCCCTCTGATGCTTTGGAAGCTCTCTGTGGACCATGGCTTTTGCCCTGAGATGCAACTAAGCACATTTCTGGATATTCCTACTAGAACAACTGCACTTTATTGTTGATTAATCACAGTCACTTTAAATGCTGGCAGGTGTGTATTGACTTCTATTTCACATGAGTTTGAATGTGATTGGTTAATTCTGAACACAGCCACATACACAGTTCTAAGAGGGCGTGCTCACTAATGCAACCAGGTTTTGTAGACCGTTGATTTTTGATATCCACTGTACATGGGGTCGGAATGAAAACAAAGAGGGTAGTATCTCTGGTAGGCTGTTTTTCAATACATAAGATATTTTTTAGATTTGATTAGATGTTTCACTTGTCTTGTGTAAGTCTTGATATATATTTGTAATGTGTAGTTTTTGTTTCAAAACATCGGAGGCTCAAGGAATGTTAGGATATCATGATATCATAGGGTGTCATTTTGCTTGCTAAATGTCTGGCATTTTTCATTTCATACTACTGTCTGAAATTTAGAACTATAAAAGCTCTGTCATTGTTGTGATGCCTGTCCCTTGATACATTGCATTATAATATGACTAGATTACATACTATACCAGTGTTACTTACATTTTGGGCCTTTTGACCTTGGGTGCAGGCTTTATATCCAGTAAATACTAATGTTGCAATATTACAGGCAGGTCAATGTGACCCCCCCTGGAAAAGAGTGAAAATCCCCCCATATACAGTACAAACCTACGGCGTTGAGTAATACGCATTGAAGAAACCATTTGACTAGCTGAGTAATGTGTTCCCAGGCCTACATATAGTTAACATTGTTTAACATCTGAACAGCTGATGACCAGAAATAGAGAAAGAGAGATTATATCTGGCATAGAAAACTGGAGGGAAATGTCTCTATTATGAGCTTTGCTGTTTGAGCATATTGTGCTTCCTTTTTGCTTGTGTGATACTGCTTGCAATGTGAACTTCAGACAGTTTTAAATAGTTTAATATGTCTCAATTCCTCTAATACCTATAGAGGTCTGAATGTCAGGGTTTTAATATATTTCATGCAGTCTATGTCCATAGACATTAAGTTAACTACTGCAAACCCAAACTATTTGCTGTGGTTATGCAGGCATCTTGGCACAAGGCAAGAAAATAATGGACCTACATTTGATACATACATTAATATATTGTAGTAATAGCAACTATTTCAATAAATGTGGGATAACCCAAGGAACACTTTAACACCATCATAACCCTCGATTAACAGCAGACGATCTACCTATGTTAAAAAGCTGTGTTAAGCCTATTTGTATGGTCTTTATTCCAGCAGTACCGTTGCCCATCCACTGTCCAAATATTGAATGCGCTTACTACTGATGTGTAATTGTTTCACCTAGCTTCTCTTAAATGTCTGCACCTATTGTAAGTCACTCTGGACAGGAGCATCTGCTAAATGACCAAAATGTTAAAGTAAATTGTGCTATGCTGCTGCTTCTAAGAAATGTCCCCTCGGGATCAATGAAGTTCTATTCTGTCTTAAATGTGACCATTAAAATCCATAACATCAACAGCCACCCCAGCTAACATCCCCAAGAAATGGAATGTAAAGTGAAAGATGAAACATACTTAAAGGCCTTGTTCAAACTGTGGACATTCCAACATCGCTGACATGACAGCTTTTCCAGTCTGGAAAGGTGTTATAACAATGTAACAGTTGATATCTGGTGGCATGACAAACCTGGTTAATGCATGCATCATCTGTGTCAAGGTGGCATGACAAACCTGGTTAATGCATGCATCATCTGTGCCAAGGTGGCATGACAAACCTGGTTAATGCATGCGTCATCTGTGCCAAGGTGGCATGACAAACCTGGTTAATGCATGCATCATCTGTGCCAAGGTGGCATGACAAACCTGGTTAATGCATGCATCATCTGTGCCAAGGTGGCATGACAAACCTGGTTAATGCATGCATCATCTGTGCCAAGGACCAAGTGGTGTCGGCGTTGCGAGTGAATGACTGACAGCTGTCTGAAGTCACATTTCATTCTGTCACTTTTATCATATTTCTGGTAAAGTAGGCAAACCAAAACAGGTTATAAAGATAGAACTGAATTCAGCATTAAGTACTGCAGTGTAAAGTGTTCATCCAATCATTACTGTGGACTAAGTCGTGTATTATTGCGAACTCACCCAGCACAGCCAGATGACTGGCCACTCCTAAGAGTCTGTCCCTTCTCTAGGTTTCTTCCTAGAAGTTTCTTCCTCAAGATATGCAAATCACTCAGAAACACTTCTCAGACCAGACTTTGCATGGAAAACAGGTAGATCAGGGTTACACTGGCATCATGATAGCTAACAAGACAGTAGTGCAGGAATTAGTGAGATAATGGCAAATTATATGGTGTTGTGCAACCGGAGCAGATCCCCTAAGCCAGAGCAGTGGCATAACCGGGACTCAAACCAATGACCATAGCGATACAGTAACACCACTTAACACCCGGAGCAGATCCCCTATGCCAGAGCAGTGGCATAACCGGGACTGAAACCAATGACCATAGCGATGCAGTAACATCACTTAACAACCGGAACAGATCCCCTATTCCAGAGCAGTGGCATAACCGGGACTCAAACCAATGACCATAGCGATGCAGTAACACCACTTAACAACCGGAGCAGATCCCCTATGCCAGAGCAGTGGCATAACCGGGACTCAAACCAATGACCATAGCGATGCAGTAACACCACTTAACAAGGGGGAAGAGTTCTGAGAGTCTTTTGGGGAAGTTCAATAGTCAGGGAAGAGCAGTGCTGAGTTGTGACATTACAAACCTTACAACCACTAGCTTGAAAAAGCTTTATCTGACAAAGTTGGATTGAAACTTTTCAGTCGGTTTTAAAGGATTGATTGAAATGATTGTTTGACTGAAAGATCACACGGATAAATAACAGTAAACATTTTTCACAGCCTTTATTATTTATCTAGGATGCCAATAATTCTGAAGGGCACATTCACTATCCAATAGAAATATGAACATTCTTTACTGCCACAACTTTCTCCTTTCAGTACTTACATATTGATGAGTACAACAGAGACTATGATACTATCATCTGGTTCCAGACATTAATGTCAGGATATCGTCATGATAAAGTGACACACACTTCTATAGTGATATATTCTGATGCTGTTAATGGTGGTGAAGGTCAGTACAGTTACCAGGCTGCAGCGTCTAAAGAGAAGACGATATTAAAAGCGATGGAGTCAGAGAGAAATGGACAGAGACGGTTGTGGTTTTCAACCGCAGCTGAAAAGTGTATTTTTATATGTTAGCCCTGAAGTTTCCCACCCAAACTGGATCTGTAGAAAGAGAAGTGCTGACTGAGAGATGGGGGGGTTCTGGGTGTATATCAGAGTGTGAATGTGTGGTGTGTGTGTGTGTGTGTGTGTGTGTGTGTGTGTGTGTGTGTGTGTCTGTTTATGTTTTCATGAAAGGATATTGTCGACAATAATCAGAATGAACACTCTACAATCTACAAACAGAGGGAAAAAAACTAAGCCCACGTTAACGACAGTATTCATCTTCACCAAAACTCTCATTGAAAATGTTTCACGTCCGAGGCCTTCTGCATCTTAACTAACAACGATGTCTCTTCTTAAATGCAGCCACACAACACGCCACCAACTGACCCTTTCATAGCAGTGGGGAAAAAAACATGGAGCAATTATAAGACGAGCAAGAAATATCCCGGTACAGTAGAGACCGTCAATGTACAATGGTAACAATGTATTGGGTCGTATCTAGTAGGACCTTGTCCACCTGAACTCCAGGCCAGTCTGAAACGTCCGGCATTGACATCCACCTGGAGTTAGAAGACACTCTCCTTCACGCCTCAAAGCATCACCCTTTGACAAGTGGCAGCCGAGGAGCTGAACGACCAAATGGCCTCGTCGAATAGCTGTAGGAGACTTGTATGATTTTATGAACTTTTATGTAATAATATCTCCGCTTCTGAGAATTTGCTATCAGCGTTGTCAATCAGTTATTGATTATAACTGTAAATAATCTTCCATATTTTGCTAGTTTCCTAAAATAAACATCCATATTCTGTCTGTCTGTCTGCGTTGCACGTATGTGAAGGCTTGTGGGTGTCCTGGTGGCCAAAGGCTCAGAGAGGGACCCCCCATTAGTGGAGACATTTTCCAGCTGACAGGGAGGAGGGGGAGGCAGGCTGAGCGACACAGTGAGGGAACAGGGTGGCCATCCCTGGCAAAAACGCAAGGGATTCTGGGTAAAAAAGAAGATTGCAACACAACGACTGTGGTTCATGTATATTTCAGCCCTGGTCCAATTGTGTTCCCAATGCTACCTCAGACGGCACTGCAACAGTAGTGTCCCATGAAGGTAATAGGGAAGCGTTTGGAATGCGGCCGCTGCCACAAGGGGCTTCTGAGGCGTGTGGCATCAAAGAAAGCCGAAGGAGGAATTTGCAACGATTGTCAATATTTAAAGAGGTAAAAAGAGAGTGTGTTTAGGGACGGCCAGAAGGGGAGGGGTGTTAAAAGCTCTTTGTGCTTGTCCTTCAGCTAACCCACCACCACTGGTTGCAATATCCATAATGCTGGACAGACAAAAAATCTTTAAAAAACAAACTAATATGAAATAAAAGAATGGGAAAAAGAGAAGGGAGTTGGCTTGGTAACGCTTTGAAGGAGGGGTTGGTCGATACACACAAGTCTACAATGGAACCCTACTCTGAACAGGCACCAAAGGGCCGGCAAAAGCAGTGCCCTTCACAGGGTTAGGCAAGACATTTGTGACACACCCACAGTCTGGTTGGGATTTCAGGAGGAGTTACATTTTAAGAAATCAGACAGATACTGAAAAAGAGGCATAAAGAAAATGTGTCCTTTTGTTTCATTCATTTCAATTGGCTGTTTGTTAGATAACAGAGTGTGTGTGGGGGTGGAGTGGTGGGAGTAGGGAAAGGTTGAGTTGGACAAAGGGATTTAGGGGTGGAGGGATGGAGAGGTGGAGGGATTTAGGGGTGGAGAGGTGGTGGGATTTAGGGGTGGAGAGG
>JACXGJ010018381.1:0-10290 GCA_016801105.1 Esox niger
AAGCCCAAAATGGACAAGCCCACAACAAGCCCAAAATGACTGAACACATTGAATCACCTAAATACTTCTAGCACTTGAATGGTATGTAGTTAATGGTTTGAATTTGATTTTAGCCAATACATTGTAATTGATCTAATATACTATCAATAAAGAAATATCTAGCAACCTCGGTCTGCTATTGTTCCATGCATTGGGACTTTAGAAAAATAATAATATGTTTGACCAGGTCTGGCTTGACCAAATATGGGATGACCACACTGTAGCAAACACTATTTTAGGCCAGCATGGCCCACATAATTAGTTTCAATTACACCTGCTCTCTACCAGCTCTATCTGTACAATTTACTTCTGAGTCTGAAATTGGTGCTTTGATGTGCTGCAGCACCAGCGTTAATAAGTGGTTGTGACCTCTGACGTCAATATGGTACAGTAATGTACAGCCGTTATGCTTCAATCCATCCCTTCTGGGTCAAACTTTAAGCTGTGTAGTCCTGTTTTTGGCCACAGTTGTGCTACCACATTATTGTGACATTGGGAAATTCGGTCTCCAGACAGTATTACAACTATTTTCTGCCAGTAGAGGGTGATAGGACTGTTTGGTCACTGAGGTCTCCAACTGATTGAATAACCTAGCTTCAAATTGTTTGGAACTTACATACTAAACAAATAATCCAAATGTTGAAATTTACAAGTTCAATACATAATAATGGCTGAAAAAGCCATGTTTACAGGTATCTTAGAAAAGTTTGGAATGTGAGCCTTTATTTCAGAGGTGGATCTCAAATATGGCTTTTGATCCAAATTCTTTGTTTTCCCTCTTAAAACTGTCAAATAGGCCAGTAAGATTACTTTAAAACACAATTGCATAAGAGATGGAAAGCATCTGTGGAAAATGTGAGGTACTCCTGATGTGGTCCTTGGTTCTCTGTGTGTGGGTGGATTAGTATACAGTTCACACCAACGTCTGTTGTATTTTTCAGTATCCTACTTTCGAAATGAATAACATTTAAAGATACACAGTGGAATTGTATGCTCATGGAATTCATGACATTTAAAAAAAAAAAAGAAGTAACCTATTGTAAAAATTGCAAAAAACAAGAAAGAAAAACTAGCCAGGCCTAGATTAGCTGGGGCACGGGTAGAAGTGGTGAGCCAGGGCGGGGGCTTAAAAAGCAGCTATTTATTTGCTCAAATTATATTTGAAACCTTCATTAGTTTTAGCTTGTAGGAGATAAATGGTGGAGAAGCTAATCCCTGTTAGCTAGCCTCGGTCAGTGGGGGACAACATGGATGATGCAGTCAACTTGGGCGTGCAATTCATTCTACAACACATTGATAATATAATACAGTTTAACAGTGTAGTATTTAAAATTAGATCACAGTAATAGTGACATAGTGTAACAGACAAGCGAACATAAATTGTTAGCTTGTCTGTTACAACCCTGTTTCCCCACAGCTAACTAGCTAATGTCAATAGCAGCTATAGCCATTGTGTTAGTTGTTGAATGGACAGGGTCTAAACATGACCAACAACAAAAACTGCTTTACAAATTTATCCATTGCTACTTAGCTATCTATATATACAGGAGTCGTTTTGATATGTTTTTCCAGCAATGACAGGTGTGCAAAACAACTGTCCTGGCATAATTACAGTGCCTATTGAAAATCATCATATCCTGTCACGCTCTGAGGCAGAAGACGAGAGTCAGACGCAGGTGAGTGGCTTGCTATATATTTTATTTTAAATGCATGCAAGCTAGTAGGCCGTGAAACAGGCCACATAAAACAAAGAAAGCCTGGGATTATCCCGGTATTTAATGAGACCGTGCTTAACAGAGCTATAACGATATAAGGCATGAAAAAACAGAATGTTGACAATGACCCACAAAACACCAACCTAACCAACAGACAGATATACCCCTACACTAATGACAAAACAAGGAACAGGTGCGTCCGGTAACGATGCACAAAGAGGGCAATGGTTTAAGAAAGTCAGTGACGTTGACCGCAGGAGCCCTGACGCACCAGCTGGGGGAGCCTCAGGAGATGGAGCGGTGACATATCCTGTCAAAATCATTACCTTTTGTCACATTACACATTGGAAATTAAAATAAATCAAACTTTATTCAGCTGTGTATTCACAGTATAAACTTTGACATAAATATTATTTTTTTTATACTGAACAATTATTAAAAGTTGATTAGTGAAATACCTCGTTTGGATAAGTGATCAGCCCCTTAGAGTAACCATTATAAACTTGCTCAGGTACAACCAGTCACTTCCCAGATCACACACCATGCTAATTCCCCCTACCTGACATCAATTGTAGTAGTTTTGATTACTTCATAAAAAAACGTCTGTTTGATGATGATTGCATTACCTGTAGTGCATGGCAATGCAAAAAACACACACCATGGTTGGAAAGATGCTTTCAAAAGGGCTCTGGGACAAAGTTGTGTAAAGGCACAAATCAGGAGAAGGTTACAAAAATATTTCAAAGGCTTTAATTATCCCTATGAGTATTGTTCAGAGCATTAATAAGAAGTGGAAAGCATATGGCACCACCAACACTTTTCCTATATTGGGCCATCCCTGCAAACTGGATGACTGAGTCAGGAGGATATTGATCAGGGAAGCTACCAAGAGGCCAATGGCAACTTTGAAGGACTTACAAGTCCTTATGGCTGAGATTGGTCTGTCTATGCATGTGACAACAATCTAGACTTGGTTAATGATATGCCTACCTCCTGGAGAATGTTCTTTACTTGGCTGGATGTTGTGAAAGGATTTTTCTTCAATATGGAAAGGATCCTACATCCACCACTGCTGTCATCCACCTCTGTTGTCACTTCCAGGCCGTTTTGTGTTGCAGAGCTTACCATTGTTGTCTTTTTTCTCAAAATGTACCATACTGTTGATTTGGCCACTGCTAATGCTCCTGCTATCTCTCTGATAGATTTTTTTACAGCCTAAGAATGGCCTGTTTCACTTGCATTGAGAGCTCGTTTGACTGCATGTTGTGGGTTCACAACAACAGCTTCCAAATGCAAATGCCACACCTCAAATCAACTCCAGACTTTTTACCTGCTTAATTGATGAAGATATAACAAAGAAATAACCTACACCTGTCCATGAAACACATTTTCAGTCAATTGTCCAATTACTTTAGATCCATTGACGAAGAGGGGGCTACATATTAAATAGCTGTAATTCCTAAATCCTTCCTCCTGTTTGGACATGAATACCCTCAAATTAAAGCTGAGAGACTGCACTTTAAGGCAGTTGAACTGTAACTTGACCTGACTGTACGTATTGATGATTCAATGTGAGAAATACATTCAGAATGATAGTTTAATCTGTGTGTGTATAGAAGGTACAGACGAATAATTAAGTTAAGATAGTACATATTCAAGTGCTGATTGGCCAAGAGGCTTGTCCAACAAGTTAAATAGTGTAATTTAACATTTTAACTCTTTTGAAACAAAGACCCAACCGGCTTTCCATACAAATGTACTCTCCATTTGGCTTTTTTGCTTGGTTTACTGCATGTAGCTACTCATGATTGTAGCCAGCTCATCCTTAGCTAATCTTTCTTGTCACAGGCTACATTCAATACATGGTGTCTTGTGTCAGTCTGATTAGACAAATCACAGCACTATGTAAAAATGGGTAGTCAGTCAGTAACTCAGTAAGTCATTCAGTCTCTCAGACAATTATTCGTGACATTAGCTCTTGGTTGGCAAAAATATCAAATGTTGACATGGTACATATAAAACAGAAACCCGTTTTGGCTTCCACTTTAATAAATATTGGCAAAAATAACATGTGAAATTCCGCCCCCTCCTTTTTATTGTAGTTTTACTCTACATGCATTGGAGTAACAGCCCCCACGGGACTACAGGAAAGAGACTATGGTTTAAACCTTATCAGATAACAACAGTTTGCTCTTTCAGATGCATTGTTCTTGAATTGCTCTACCCTTTAAATCTGACTCCACATGTCTTCAGCATGCAAACCTTGAGTTGGTCGTTACATTTTCATTTACTGATACATTTACAGTACGTAGCATGATGTTGACTTTAGGACTGTCACTTTCAGACTACCTAAGAATTGAGTTGATCAACTGAACCATTTATTTGGCCATTCCAAAAGTGATATTTTGCTCTGTAAAAAAAGTTTCAAAAATGTTATTTAAAACATTGAAGATAACACATTCACTGTTTAAAATAGAACTGTTTTGGATTACATGTTACCCTTTCCACAAAGGGTTCTAAAATGGGGTTTAGGTTATCCCATGGGAAAAGCTGAAAAGTTCTTTTGTCAGAGTGTATTGTGCAACAGCAAGTTTCTAGCTCTTTGTATTTATTGCTTCGTTTTATTTTTTTCTCCTCTTTAATAACTGTTACCAGATGTGTAATATAATGGATAATGCTTTACAGAAGGAGTAGCCTCTATGATTGTGCGCTCTAGGCTTACCCTGCAGAAAGCTGCATACTTTTCACATTCAATTTTTCATTACCTAAAAATCTAATATAAAAACAGAAAAATATGGATTAGAGAGCAATAGGTTTCCTATGTGGAGTGATTGTTTAGTGGATTTCTGATTCCTCTATTAATTAAAGTGCTGGCTAGACCCAGATTCACATTTGGGTGAAATAATGCTTGTGTTGTCCTCGAAGACCCATGGAGTCATTTTTCATGACAAGGAATTATTTGCCTCTGACTCAGTCTGGAATTAGCTTGGCAGAGAAGCAGTTCGCCCTGTCGGTGCAGTCCCTGGCGACCTGCAACAACGTGAATCTCCTGGCTGCTTCCGTGACACGGCTCAAAGAGGGATGCACTTCGCTGTCTCCTGAGAAGGTGGGCGAGGTGACGCGGGTGGTGGCAGCAATCCTCAAGCTGACCCAGGCCAATTCCCTGTTGGCCGGCAGGGTGATGGCCACGTTAGTGGTATAGGTTAGGCACCTCTGGCTGGCTCTGACATCTCTGAAGGAGCCGGAGAAGGTGCCCTTCCTGAATGCTACGCTGCAGGAGGATGCACTGTTTGGCGCAGTGGTGACAAAAGCTCTGGTGTGCCAGAAACAGCGCAGGGAGGAAAGTAGCAGGTTGGGGCCATTGCTGCCTGTTCCTGCTTCCTCTACCGGCCCGCCTGGTCCTTCTGAGGCCCCGGGTTTAGGCTTCGTTGACGCCACAAGCAACGTCAGGCCATGGAGGCTGGTGCTGGCCGGACCCTCACCTCCCACGACCTTCTCCTCCTCCGGTTCGCCGACTGAACGAGGGCAGCCGGAAGGCTCCTCCATTCAAGATGCGTAGCACTTGACTCCTTGGGGGGGAGTGTCCCTCGGACGCTTCCCCACCCTGTGTGAGTTTGGTGGGGGGCTCCTCGGTTCCGATTAATAAAGTGTTGTTTGAACCTTATTTATCGTTGAGTAAGCCTTTATTACAGACGCCAGTGGCTAGTACGGCTAGGTCTAGTGAGCGGTCTCCTCGCCATCCGTCTCTGACTGAGGGCGCTGGTATACAACTCCATGAGTCTGTGGTTTCCCCTCCTACAGCCGCTGAGGTGGCTGGTGGGCACGGGGGCCTGGGCAGGTGTAAATGGGTCAAAGTGGTACACCTTAAGCGGCCTGCCACTTTGTCTGACAACGTGCATGTTCCTGCGCAGTCAGCTAGAGCCTCTATCCCCTTAGTTACGGATGTAACCGAGGGGGGGATGGGTGGCTCGGCACAGACGGCACAGGTGTCTTCTCACTATCGAGGTGGCCACACCAGGGGAGGGATGGCTGTTCGCGGACAGCCCTCCCACGGCGGTCAGGGAGGCAGACACGTACAATCAGTGGTTAGCCACAACACCTCAGCTTCGCGCTCGCCCGCTCTCTGTTTTTCTCAGAGTGGCATCGGCTGTGCACACTTCCAGAGATATGCCTGGTCGGGTTGTCGGTTGGACACTCAGTGTGGCTGCATGAGCGTTAATTCGGGCGCCGAGCTGGGGTCTCAGCGTGTTTTTTGGGCTGGCCTTGGACACTCCGAGGCAGTGTTGAGACTGAGTGAGGAGGTACCAAAGGCGCTGGTGCTGTGTGTGCGTTCGTACTGTGAACCGGGTGTTGACACACGGATGTACAGTACGATGGATGAGCGGGATGGACGTGGCTCGGGGATGCGTGGAGTTCACGCTCCTGAGCTGCTCTGCTGGACACTTGTCTCTGAGTGAGATGGGTGACCGGCAGGGAGTACATCTTGGGCAATGAGTGGACAATGGACAATGAGTGTAAACAGTATAAAACAGAGTGTCAACCATTTGATTCAATTCTTTCATAATTTCTGCTGAGATACTGTAAACTTCTGATGACTATTTAGGACAAACTACAATGAACAAGAAATGGCAGGACACTCAAGCTGCGGCACATCTGTGTGTGCACAGTTTACAATTTGTGTACGCATTCCATCTGTTTTGTGGGAGATTATATATAACTATTTGAATTGGTCTGAATTGCGGTGATTGGGGAATTTTTGTGACTCTAAAGAGCTTCAGGGGAACTTGGAAATATTTGGAATATGTGGTTTCTGATGTGGTAGCAGTAGTGACATTGTAAGCAAAGTACGTTGTAGCAACGAAAATAGGAGTTAATATTTGTAGTTGCGTAAGATCATTACCAAACTTTTACATTGTCAGTACATCCTGTAATTACGTTTTTCCTACATCCTGAGCAGGTAAAGAAGATTACCAATTATGTGATGATTAATTTCCTTCAGATTATGTTGGAGTTATGTAGGATCATTACCAAACCGGTACTCAACTATTTACATTGTCAGTACGTCATGTAATCACGCTCCTGCAACGTGCCACGTTTTGAGAAGCTAATGTCATGACATTACCAATCCATAATGTCACGGTTGGTCGTGGTTACTTAACGTGTTAGCTGGGATGTAAGGGAAAGTTTTTTGTTGCAAATCATGACAGTTGACCTGTGCCACAGACCAGACGGCATCCTGTCGGCTATTTTCAGTGATCTGTTTTTTCTTTCTTCTCCAGAAATCATGAGAGGTAGATAAAACTTTCTAGTAAACATGTAAGTAAAATTGTGATCAGGCATTTGTAAGCAAATAAAGAGAAAACTAAACATTATTGAACAAAATAGTAAGGTGGCCAATGCTAGAGGACGGTGGCTGATAATAGGGGTGATCTTTTTTAGCCATGTCACTAGCCAACTAGCTGAAAATAGTCATATTTCCACAGAAATTTCTGAAATGATCATTAATGACATGCTAGTTAACATTTGTATGCCTCTTCTAATCACTTAACATTGACAACTTGATCAAATGTTTACTCAGTACAAAGATACAAAACTGCTGTTGGCTATGCCGACTGTGCTTGTGTGTTGTTCATTTATTATAGTGTGTTTGTTATTTTTCTTCTTAGGAAAGAGGAAAAGAGATACAGACTTCCTTTACGTGCTGAGGGACATGGATGTCGCGAACCGGCTGTCCTGAAGCAAGGACAGGAGCAGTATATGCAGCAGCTATAATGAGAAAAGAGTCAGGCTGAGGAGAGCCACGTAATGAGTGATAATGAGTTGACAGTTGGAATTCCTCAAGTCACACCAAAGAAACCGCATTATGAACATTAACCATGTACAGTTATGTATATTAGAGCTTTATTTTCTTGCTATATTTTTTAATTCATACTACGTAGTGGAAGTTTGCTATGCCACCATTCATGAGCATATTACACTCATGTATCTATAATATTCAATAATTATTTTACCAATTGCTGATATTTTACTCTGTTATGTTATTGCCATATCTAAATGATAAATAGTACTACCCAGATTGCTGCTAGTTTACAGTACTTTGTATTTTGCACCTATATTTTTGCAGATAAATAAACAGTTGTGGAACCAAATACCAAATGTGTATAGTGGCTGTTTGTGTAAATCTGAAAACTGCAGAACTCCCACACATTGTCTTGCTCACTGTCTTGAAACAGAAAGAACAAACATGTAAAACCAGGTGTACTGTAGAGGCCAGGGGCCTAGGCGCTAATGATGAACTTCCGAACTGTACGTGTTTCTAGACCATTGGCTCCTACAGTGAATGGCAGTGTCCTGTCAGGCTGGTTTAATTCAGTGATACCCCATTCTTGTTGCAGACCTTTTGTTTTAACAAGCACCTCCATCTGCCCTTCAGTCTGCCAAAAGCGTTCTCAACGTTTGCAGAAATGATGTACAGTAACACACTCAAAATGATGCTGTAATAATGTAATGCCAACTCCAAATGAGAAATGCTCTTGTACTCTTGAGTTGGTCGCAGGGTTCCACAGTGCAGTGGCTTTATTTTTTTGAATAGTTACACAACAGCGGTGTCATGTCTCCCCAGTTATGGTTGCAATCAACGGCACAGGTACAGAAACGTATTCTTAGACATACAGAAAGTATCCACTGGGCCTCTGTGAAAGTTGGAACCATGGTTTCACACCACTCTGATGTTATATTGTGTACCCAAATGGTATATTGTTATATTGTGTATCTGAAAAACACAAAAGGTGTGTACATTAAATGTAGTTTACAATAAGTAATCTCATGGCCAATCTCCGCAATCTACTCGACCAATCAGAAATGTTCACCGCCACAAGCACCGCAAGCTCCACCCGAAAAGTTCTGGTACTCTGGAAAAGTCCTACTTCCCGCACAGGGACTGTTTCGGGAGCAAAATATAATTCCTCGTTCCTGGTTCTAGACCATGTTTCTTGTGGTGGAACTGTAGCGAATTCCTGGAAAGGGTCCTAGTTCCTGGGAATGGTTCCTGTGGTGGAAAAATTGCTTTATAAATGCCTCCCTAAAAGACATAACTTGCAAAATGGCAGACAAAATGGCTGATATCTGTGAGGCAAAATGTGTTGTGCATACAACATCTCAAAAGACGGTAAAATGGCAGTTGACAGAATTCTGTCCATTTATAACATAAGCTAATGCTGATGCTAATGAATGCCTTCAAAACTCCCTTGAATCATACCTCGGATTTACTTTCCAAAATGTTTCTAGACTTTAGGCCATTCTTCTGAACAGGGCTGACAATGAAACTTGTTGCTATGTAACAAATCTACTGAACTATGACTTTGACAGCCCTTTATGCTAACTCTAATGACCAATAACATTAACAAAATATTAGGCTGTATCTTTTGAACAGTTCAAGCTACAGACAGGAAACCAAATTGGTTTCACGTTTTTAGCTATCCCCACTGCAAATTATGTAACGTTTATTGATTTTACTTATGCAATAAGCTTAGAATTACTGTTAATTAACTAATAGGCTGTATATTTTGAACCGTTCTAGCTACAGACACAAAACCAACTTTGTTGAACACGTTAAAGCTTTCCCCTGTTCATATGATGAAACGTTTAGTCATGTTACGTATTATAATTTGCATTATTTACCTGTCACGCTGTATCTTTGAAACAGTTCAAGCTACAGAGAGGAAACCAACTTTGTTTCACAAGTTTAGCTATCCCCACTTCAAATTATGAAACTTTTATTAATTGTACTTATGTTGATTAGCATAAATAGCGTTAATGAACTATTATTATACAAAGATATACAGTATGAGTGTACCCTACCAGACCATCTTCCTATACTCACAATATTGGAGGACCCCATCCATTGTTGCTGTGCAACTATATTATTTATGTAAATATTTGTTATAGTACATAGTATACTGTTTCTCCTTTTTTCTTTTTTCACTGAGCACTTTGAAATGCGTCCTTTGTAAGAAACTTGCTAAATGTGGCATCCTGTAGGCTAAAGCACAGCTGTCAACAAAAATGCATTGCAATGGTGGGTTCTATTGCAATATATTAAATACATGTGTTTTGTCCAGAGTTCCATGAAGAGCCCAGCAGATAGCAACCATGACTACAGGAAGCCCCGGTCCCAGTTCACAGACACGGCAGACTACCGTTGCGTGGGAAAGAACACGTGGCAGGATGAGAGTGGGGTTTATAGTACCTAGGAGGCACATCCAGGGGCCAGGCCCAGATCTCTAACCCCATCTGCCCCTAGATCCATCACCTTCCTTGGTGTGCCCCCAGAAAAACATGGCTTGCCTATGACTATCACATTCTACAAAATGTTTTCTCTTTCTTTCTCCACTATCTAGTTCTGTTAGTCTTTGTTTTACTTTAATAAAGCAAGTATTGCAGGCCCCATGTTTTGGTTTTCCTAGAACACGTATTTGCTTGGTTTAAGTGGAAGCTGATATACTGCTGTCCTCACTATTTGGGTTACATCCCTCAG
>JACXGJ010018382.1:0-10281 GCA_016801105.1 Esox niger
TCCCCCCCCCCCCCCCTGCCCCCCCACCCCTGCCCCCCACACCCCCGCCACTCACAAACCAGGTCTCGACAATTGGGAAATGGGAACAAATGACATGGGGAGAGAACGAAATCACCTCTGTCACATCCAGCAGACTGGGTCCTCGCGAGGAAGAATAGAGTGTTTGACATAAGTCAAGAGACCTCCACGGCACTCCGGGCTGAGCGGGGCGAGGGTTGCCACTCAGCCGCTAACCAATCACCACAATTACAGTGTGTGTCAGCCGCCATAAAGGGGAGAGATTGAGACATTGTTATGTATTTGCTGTGACAGGCCTGTGGAGTTGGGGGACGGGCTGGCCAACACCCAACGCAGGCAGACAGCTACTGTGTCACTTAAGAAGACAACAAAAATGTTATCCATTGAAATTTCATTCATCATTTTCCCTCAATGGATTAGTTGGGAACAGTCCTTCGTGTGTTTGTTTCCTAGACATCCCTCCAGATATATCATTTATTTGCTGGTGCTGATGTGGAACGGTTAAGGAAGGGGAAGTAAACCTGTTCACGGTAAACACCGTGGCATTTCTGCGGCACGGCTTAAGACACAGCCGCAGCCCCGCCCAGTTTGGGAGTAACAGCCAATCAGACACAACCATGGGCACACGGGATACAAATTCTTTGTCGCCCTGTACCCTATCAAACAGGTGCCCCTTCACAGCTGGTGAGGGAACCTGAGGTCAGAGGGGATACGGCGCCGTCTTGGGCTGCTGCAGCACACACAGCGGGACTGACGGGGGACCGGCCCAGAAGACCGGAACCAGAGCAATTTAGTTGTTATAATAGACCTAACCAAAGTGGTTAAACGGGGGGGGGGGTGATCATTAACAGGGGTGAAAGCGGGACGCTGATGTCCACCAACACCCTTCAGATTCTAGTGAGCACCCTGCATTCTCTGTCCTGAGGCCGGCATATTATTTTACATCCCTGGGATGGCCTTTGCTGTGCTGACAGAATGAAAAGGACTGTACATAGAGACTATCCTAAACACTGCTCTGTTTCAACACGTTAATTGTTTTTTTTCTTCCACCAGTCCCTCGAGCATTGTGTGGGTGTGTGTTCGTGGCGGTCCTTCCTTTAAAATGCTCACATTACTCTATATATATCAATGGTTAATTTATCGTTGTACATGCTGTGTATCTATTGATGGTTTAGTTATCATGGTACATGCTGGGTTTCTATTGATGGTTTATTTATCTTTGTACATGCTGTGTATCTATTGATGTTGTATTTATCATTGTACATGCTGTGTATCGACTGATGGTTTATTTATCAATGTACAGTACTGCTGAAAGTCTTAGACCACATGACAACATTGTTTAAAACTATTTATCTGGGCACTAAGTGGTTATTTGCTCATAAAACATTAGAATAAGTACAAATAAACATCAATAAAATAAAAAGTAAAGAGAATTGTGGCCTTGTTTGGTCGAGTGGTCTGGACCAGTGCCTGCGACACATGTGCACTGCAGCCTGAGTTTGAATCTGGTCCACTGCTCTTTCTGCATAACCTCCCCCTCTTTCTTACCACACTTTCCTGTCAAAACAAGGCATAGAAATTCCTCAGGAGAAATGTAAAACATTTTCTTGGCCTGTAACTGATATCCTGCGAGATGTCTAGATACATTATAAGACATCAATTATCCTTTGAACAACATACAGACTCCTTCCTACTTTTCATTTCATGCATTCTAATTTGTATTTGGTACAAATGTAAAAAGGTGATTGAAAGCAGATAAACGCTAACAGTCCAAATAAATATCTTTGCATAGTTTTTTCGGTGGCCAATGACTTGCACAGTACTTCACATACTTTGTATCTATTCATAGCATGTTGATGGTATATCTATTGATAGTAAATACTGTGACTCTATTGATGGCATATCTATTGATGGTACATCTATTGAAGGTGCATATTGCATATCCATTGATGATTCCAATCTTAAGAGACAGAGGAACAACCGTCCTGCATAGTGACACACAGAAACCCCAGAGCTTTGAAACAGCTCCTGTCATCAGTTCAAATGCTCATCCAAAATTCTTTAGATTGCTTTGAGAGGACAGAAAGGAGCAGAAATAGTGCCATGGCATTAACCAGACACCTTCATCTACAGCAACACACCGTGCTGCGTAGATTCATTTGTGTGTCATTCTGGTCCTGGGCACCAAGTCCACGATGTGGGCGTGAAAAGCATCCCGACCAGCACCAGAGCAACAAAGAAACAGTCTGAGCACACCCCCTCTATGCACTGTGACTGTTTGATTGGCTGCATTAATATATTGCCTTTGTCATAGTAAGGTTGAGGTAAATAACCCCCCAAAAAAGAGAGGTGGAAATGAAAACCGAGAGGTACAGGTCAGGCATAACGTTGATGTGACTTAGAAAAAGGGCTGAATAAATCGTGTCGAACCTGACGAGAAATGCTTGTTGCAGTTTTCCTCAAACGAAACCGTGTGATTTTGATCACTACTGGGCGCCAACAAGCTGCATGAATTGTATGAGTGCTGTTGAGTTGAATGCTAACAACAACAACCCCAACCTCCGCACACGCCTTGGGAACCGCTGGGCTTTGTGCTCCTAACCCCGTGTGACTCAGTCGCCACATTCGCCAGCCAACCAACCAGCAACAGGCGCATCGGTTGCTGAGAAACCCAAAAAACACGGGGACTTTTTCAGCCTCTTCCACATACTGTACTTTGTCCTGGCACCCGGCGCATCCGTCCGCACCTCGCCCTTGACCATATCGGAACGGGCCGGACTGGACCCCCAAAAGAAGACAGCTTAGTCGGCCCGAAATATCTTCTTGGTTGAGCCTGTGCAGCGGTGGATTAATCCCAAACGGCACCTATTCCCCCGCACGGCGCTCGCCTTCTGTGACAGGAGCCTTATGGGCACAGCATGCGAGGGCTGGTCAGAACTAGTGCACTGGGTAGGGAATAAGACGGCATTTGTGACGCGGTCCCATTCCCACAGACAGTCAGGAAGAAGCTTTGGATGCCTGGAGGAGACGTGGGAGGGGTCTTTAGAAATACAGGGATCAAAGGCGTGTGCTGTCACACAAGCCATCCACCACAACAACAGGGAGCCCGCTGAAGAAGAAGGGAAAAATGGCGGCCAGCTTCTGCGTACACGCAAGGACCAGCATTCCTTTCACACAGCCGCAGCTTCTGAAAGAGACCTTTTCACGCCGTACTCTGTCAAAAACAACTAAAGGCAGGTTTTAACAGGAGCTGGGGGTAACCTCTCTCTCTCGCACCCTCTGTCTCTTGTGTTGTCTCTCACTCTCTACTCCCTAAAATAACTATCACAAAGCAACCTGTTGATTGATTGCTAGCTTGTGAGATGCACCTTAGGTGCAAAGCTCCCAAGGCAGGTGAAGAATGAGAGACAGCTTCAGAAAGGGAATGAGAAATAAATCCAAAAGTAAAGAGTGGAGGATTGAAAAGAACTAACGTATCGGGGTGAGACCTTCCCTAAATGTAAATACTGTCTGAGGTCTGACGGTTCTGAAAGCACGAGCATGAAATTCTGGTCAAGAAGGAAGTACACCCACTAAGTAGATGAGGTACACTGACTGAATGTGAGGTTCTACATGAAGCGTGTGATTGG
This sequence comes from Esox niger, assembly GCA_016801105.1. Lineage (NCBI taxonomy): Eukaryota > Metazoa > Chordata > Actinopteri > Esociformes > Esocidae > Esox > Esox niger. The sequence continues at coordinate 3,648 of JACXGJ010018382.1, forward strand.
ACCACGACATCGCCTAACATGAGTGCTCCACAAAAACACTGTTAGTGGAGAAAGTGCCCTTTAACTAGGGAGCCCCCACAAAAAAATGGTATCTGAAAGACACTTCCACCTGATCTGGTTGCAGGTTGGTGATAACAGAGAAACAACAAAACAGAGAAACAATTACAAATGTAGACAGAGTAGGTGCTTCGGTTCTTAAGGAAAACAGAAAACAAAAAGAGGCACAGAACAAAGACACTGAAACAAACAGACACAGTCAAACAAATAGCAACACTCCCAAACCAACCACGCTCTCGCCAAAACACTCACTAAAACCCTGTTTAGCCTAAAAAAAGAAATCCACCGACTGGTTTCTTAATCAGAGAGGACTGAATAAGGACATGCAAGGATTACTTACCTCCATCGACTAATCAAATAACAACTCAGACAAATACAGCAGTCAATATCAACGGTCACAGCGGCACTCCAAGAGGGACACATGCTAGCCCTGCCAATTTGACCTGATCTCAGTGCTACAGGGAACCATGAGTCCAGTGCCCAAGTGAACTCCAATCATACTGTAACCAGGAATGGTTATTAAGAAGCTTTTGTGTAGGAAGCCAGTTCGTAATGCTCACCACGCCACAGGATGGCGATTTGGTCGCGTGCGGTGAATCGGGTTCTGTTACCACAGGAGTAATAATGTTAAGTGTTGGCTTCTGGCTCTTCTGCAGAATAACGAAGGAGAAGCGTTCCTTGTTGTTTATTCACAAAATATAGCACGTGTCTGTCTTAGATGTTCAGCCTTTTTTCCATCTCTCTTATGGTCTTTCCAGATGTCTCTGTGCTCCTCCAAATGTCTTTGTCTTTAACAGCACATTTATACTAGACAAACTTATCACACATCCCCTCCACTATCTGGCTGTTATCCAATCATATAAGGGCAATGTATGTTCCAACCTCCCTACGTTCTTGGTTCCACACATGGATTGTATGGACAGGATGTATGGGAGATGTATGGGGTAATGAGAATCATATTTCCAAGCAGTTTCCAAGAACGTCAAGAAAGTTGCAGATATTTGCGAAGCAACATTATTCTGTGTTGTGTCCACCAGAATTAAAATACACCAACATTATAAGAAACAGACATGCTTTCTCACAAAAGTAAAGGAGTATAGTTCAAAAGCAGGGAAAAGTTACTCTGGGAAAATCCAAAAGTCAGAGATGTTACGTCACGGTCCTGGGAAGTCAATGCAATTGCCATGACAACATGTTGCCGTCCTCCTTCCCCCAAGCCCATGTTAATAATGAATCAATCTGGTTCACCAGCTGTCTCTCCTATGTTCAACAGTCTGCTTTCACAGCGACTCACAATGGAACTTGAATGGAAGCAGCAACGGTGAAATTCACAGCCAGCTGTAATTGGCCGATCTCTCTGTCCATCACCACACCTAGGGTAACCATCTAACCCATCCTTTCATACTGTGGAATTGGAGTGGAAGCCCCGCTGGTAATCTAAATCAAGAAGGAACTTTGGGAAATCTAAACGTATGCGTTGTATAGATTGTGCAAAATTGTGTTAGGTGAAAAGTTAAATAAAGACTATCTGACAGCTTCTGTGTCAAAATATGCAAATTGATCCTTAATTTCTCCAGGGGGGCAATTGCTTCTTCACAGTGAACACATTCACACGGAAGCATCTCACTTTGATCTCCTGGATCGCTTTTCAGAGGATATTAACTGGACTCAAATGTTATTGGTGAGAAACCGTCATTCAAGGCCAATAGTTTATATTGTCAGTATTTTCTAATACAGTGGTTGTCAGAGAGCTCCCCCGGGATCCCCGGACGTTTCATGACTGCGCTCCATGTCTGACCAATCACATCACAATATTTGTAATACGGGCCACATAATTAGTTGAGAAGATGAATCAGATGAGCTAGCATCGGGGCATGTCAAATGCACAGAACATCCTGGGGAAAATAGTTCAAGAGCCCCCGTTCTGATCCAACGCTCTGATTCAACGCTCTGATCCAACGATCTGATCCAGTGTTCTGATCCAACGATCTGATCCAACGATCTGATCCAGTGTTCTGATCCAGCGCTCTGATCCAACGCTCTGATCCAACGCTCTGACCCAACGCTCTGATCCAGTGTTCTGGATCCAATGGTGCAGGCAAAGCCCCGTTAACAACAACAGTCAGGGAGTGGACACGTTTTTCATTAAAAAATAATAATAAATGGTCTCTTACCTAGAAGAGTGAGGATGCAGGCCAGGATGGCGATGAGGGCGCCAGTGCTCAGGCCCGCGGAGAGCATGGCGGCTTCGGTCCCACACGCCCGCGGGCTCCCGTCCGCTTCGCAGTTGCACACCCGGATGGACAGAGTGTTGGTGCTGCTCAGGGCCGGGCTCCCGCTGTCCGTGATGAGGACGGGCAGGCGGTAGACGGCCAGGTCGCGGCGCTGGAAACCGCCACGCTTGGTCAGCACCGAGGCGGTGTTGTCTGCGGAGAGAGCACCGATCGTTTGGGTTAGGACGGCAATGCTAGCGCGTTTCGCCATGAACCCTGGTGACGCTCGGCTTTCGATGTGGGGCTTGTAGAATTGTGAGGTGACTGCTGAAACCTGAGGTGGCTTCAGCTTGGTCGGTTGTTCGGACGGGCTGGATTTGACAGATTATACATTCTAAACACATTCATTTTAGGATCAGGATAATTCGTGGGAAGAACAATCTACGCCAACTAGCCGGTAATGAGAGGTAAGTGATGGTTATGAAAAGGGTTAGGCTTGATGTTTACACTGTTGGCATCAGATAAAAGCATTATTTTTATCAGTGATGACAGCTGTGAGTCATACCAGTTTTGCTTACTATGAACATGTGACTTTACCTTTGTTGTCCCTCAGGGTGAAGTTCAGGTTCCCAGCAGCCTCAGCCGTGAGGGAGAAGAAGAAGCGAAGGCCACTCTGAGGCTCGTCTCTGTCCACAGCGCTGATGGTCTCTATGACCTTCACGGGACACAGGACCAAGGGAGTTGAATTCAGATCAGCTCACTTCCGCGGGACGTTGTTTTGCATTCTGGGATACGGTGCCTGTTTACGGGCAACGTTAACCTCAGAGAAATATAAATGCCTAGATGAATAATCCCACGTGATAACACGGAAGGTTATATTGCTCATCAGTTGGAAGAGAAGCAGTCCTGTCTTTACAGAGGTCAGAGTTAGGACTTGAGCGACATCATACTTTTTTTTTTAAATGACCAAGCAACACATTCGGAAACTGTTCCACTGACATCATCCCCATTGAACACTTGATGGGATGAATGTCACCATTTACTTTAATAGTCACCGTCGGTATTGGCCACTGCCTGAGTTTTTTTTTATATAGGGCATTATAACTTAGGAAGATGGCATATTCGTCTTTTGCTTGTTTAGCTCAGAAAAGGCCTCTCCCAAGCCCATCTGACACACTGAACCTCTGCCTTACTCTGCCTAACAGGCAAGACGGTTATGATCACAGTCAGCCCAAATATCGGTTCCAAACCGAATGGACATGTGGCAGCGTGGATTTAAGCCGATGAACCAATACTGCACACACACACACACACACCACACCCAGACAGCCAGCCACACACTCTACAGCTTGGCTTGGACAGTTTACCGAGCATTAAAATGGAAAAGCCATTCCCCGGCTTGCTTACGGTTTATTAGACACACCAAAAAAACGCACCATTTAAAAAGTGCTGTGTTTAAAAGATGATTATCAGTGGGAGCCCATGAGGTGGTGCTATAAGAAGCTTCCCCCTGGACCGACGCTCTGGTGCCCTAATCCCTAAGGCTTTGGCGGGGTTAAATACCGGCGGCGCCGAGCACTGCCCTCGCCAGAGTCAGCGCAAACTTAATCTGCCAGAAAATCTGGAAACTGGAAATGAAACACTTTGCAGATAGAGTTTCAAATTGCACCCTTTTTCTCATACAGTGGAGGCTGTTGGAGAGAAGCCCAGTGGGAAAAGGCTGTCAATTCCAGATTTTGGGACTGGACGGTTCTGTGTTCAATTGCAAAAACAAAATGTTGCAATTGACATTGCCCTGATAAGTTTAATGTTCTCTCACTATGGTATATGCTACCCTCTGAAGATTTCATGGTAAATTCAGAAGATCACAATATATTTTTTTCAAAACAATTTGAGTTTGAATACTTATTTCAGATTCCTATTTTTGAGGATGGAACCTTCTAGTTTTGAGCTTTCTGATCAGGGATACATTTACATTACTGAGAGAGTAGCAGATAAACACTATATTTTCCCAATACAGAAAATCAAAATAAATGCGAAAATTACTAACTTGTCCCTTTTCGCGTCCGTACAAAGGTTACAGTTCAAACCCACATGATAATCTGAATGGATTTAATGGTTTTTATATAGTAAATCTGTTGGCCTTTCACACTTAGCAGTGAGTGAATATTTGGCAGGATTGTTCTTGGACAGATTTAATGGGCTTTTAGGATGATCAAATAAATCCTGTATATATATATCGACAGTATGTTGTTTTCTGGTGTTATTTATGTGTTTGGTTTACGTTCTGTTTGTATCATTTAGGTGAAAAGGGGAAATGTTATGCTTTTGTCCAAACACTTTTGAGAGAAAGGAGATGCACTGTTAAATGCAGCCTGGACAGACGGTTAGATATGGGACGAGTGTGACCGCGGCATATAGCATTCCTATGCTATCCCTATAATTAGCTCTCACATACATTTTTAACATAATGCTATCGTTATCCTAACAAGGCCCATTACAACGTGTTCCTGAGGTAACAGACCTTTACACACTCCTCTTTGAAAAGTTAAATAGCAAAAAAAGCGAAGCAGTAATGAAGAGACATACGTATAATTTTCAGCACTTCCCCCCAGGTGCAGCTGGTACATGGGTATAACAGGTGAACCCAAACACTGTGTTGTGTATCCTAACCGCACACACCCCTATAGAGAACCCCCACGCTGCTAGGAATGTTACGTATGTGTACCCATTTGGACGGCAGAACCCTCGTTTGCCAGCCCAGGGCCATAAAACGCAGACAGCAGCCATTTAGGAGGACAGCAGGCATGTAGAAGAGACATACGTTCCCTCAAACAGTAAGTGCCGGATCGCAGTAGAAAATCGGTGCTCTGTATGGAATTTAATAATATCATTATTTTCGCTGTCCGCCACAAATGGCAGAGGCCTTTGTGCAAAGACACGGCAGACAAGCCCAGCTCTGGGCAACACATCATAACCAATAATGGGATGACAGTTGGCCAGTGAAAAGCATCCAAAATGGCCGAATCAAGGGCACCTAGACAATAGAGCAGACAGCCGGAGGTGGAAGGGAGAAGGCTGATATAAAAGCCACATCGACAATCCCACTACAGGTGTGTCTCCGACGGGAGTCAGGGACTGACTTTTCCAACGCCGCCATCTGGGGGGGTGAGAACAATACACTGTGTGTCAAGTTCATTACTGCTTTTTTTAACACACCTCCAGGGAGGAAGGCTTGTGAAATAAACAGTTAACAAAGAACCGCGTGGCAACGCCTCGGATCAACTCCTCGTCCCAGCGCATTCGTATACTGATGAGCAGGGAGGAAACGTGACAACCTGCTGCTGAATGTCTGGAAATGTGCCTACATTGACTGTTTACATTCTTTATGAACACCTCATGTATTAAATGACGAGTCTTGATAAGGGGAGATGAGAGGACTGATTTCATTTATTTGCAGAATTTGTCCCATTGGACAGTGGTACAACGGGACAAATTCTTCCCAAAATACACCTCCCCACACCTGTGCCAACACACCCCTCTCTAGGTACACCGACCTAGACGATCACATCTAATATTTCTACATGCATGTCCTTACACGCACACATCTCCCTCACCTCTCTACATTGGTGAAGTTTCCAAATCTTCCAAACTGCTTGCAAAGACCTCAGAAAGGGCTTTAGTGAAACGTTCCCTAACTGGGCAAAGCTGTCAAAAATTGCCTTAATTATTCCAAGGAGGGGAATCCCTCCAAAACCATCAAGAAATTGTCTCAGGGTCCCCTCTCCTGAACGACCGGGTAACCAGGGCGATCTCCATCTCCAAGGAAATGGCCGTTAAGATCTCCCAGCAGCAGTGGGTCACTCTGAGCAGGTTGAGGTCCGTCGCAGACACTCACACGCTCCGCTGACATGGCGAACAAGTGCGAGTCGCGAAAATGGAACACCTGTCCTGTCCCTTTACGTAACACCAGCATTAACTTCAAGTTCGCAGAACCCAAAAACATCCCAATAACTGGAAGACTGTCCCGTGCAGTCCCTGCTTTTGAGGAGAGTGTTGGGTTGACTTTCAACTGTATAAAACCTACAACTACTACCAGGCTGGTCTTACTGTATAAAACCTACAACTACTACCAAACAGGTCTTACTGTATAAAACCTACAACTACTACCAGACTGGTTTTACTGTATAAAACCTACAACTACTACCAGACTGGTCTTACAGTATAAAACCTACAACTATTACCAGAATGGTCTTACTGTATAAAACCTACAACTACTACCAGACTGATCTTACTGTATAAAACCTACAACTACTACCAGACTGGTCTTACTGTATAAAACCTACAACTACTACCAGACTGGT
>JACXGJ010018383.1:0-10327 GCA_016801105.1 Esox niger
TGTGTGTGTGTGTGTGTGTGTATAAACAGAATGTGTACAGGTTTGTGTCTTTATGTTTCTTTCTTTCACTCCCTTCTCCTTTCTCTCTCGCTTGTCCTCCTTTCCTCTTTCTCATTCCCCTCCTCCATCTCCCCTGTCTCCTTTCCCTTCTTCCCTCTGTTTCTCTTTGTCTCACTCACTTGTTCTCTTTCACCTTCTCTCTCTTTTTCTCTCTGTCTCTGTGTGTCCAGTAGGCTTGTTCAGAGCGGATTAGGATTGCTTAATGACCCGGCCAAGATCCTCACACCTTATTATCCCAACCACCAACAGGCGGGGAATTAGGAGCTGCAAATGGACTGACCTGAGCTCCCTCTCATGACCTGGAGCAAGGGATATACTATATGAGCTAGAGCTAAAAAATCTCAACACCAGCGCAGCATAGAAGAGATTAGATGGACCAAACTGGACGGTTGACTGTCGTTAAGGAAAGAGGAAAACCCTCCCCCTAGTGGCCCATGGTAGTACAACTGCCACCATGATACCTCATTCGTGATGGAAGCTCTGCACTTTTCTTAGCATGTTGTATGTTGTGTGTGTGGTGAGGAGGGGTTGCTTACATGTTTCTTTGTCTGTCTATGTGTGTGTGTGTGTGTGTGTATGTGTGTCTCTGCCTGTATTTCCTGCTGTATGTGTTGTTCTGACTCTCGCCGTTTCTTCTTCGTGTGTGAAAGTACCCGTTCCATGCCAAGTCTTGCCGTTTGAATGTATACCCATAAGGCAGGGCCTATCTCCAGTTGGACAGGGTTGCTGTAACTACAGGGCTGTTAGTCATTTCAAAATGAGGTGGGCATTGTTGGATTATTCACTGTGTAGGAGAGCTGGCGAGGAACATCTCCAGGTTTTTACTCATCCGGGGCCTCATTTATCAACCATAGATTTTACACAAAATGAAGGCAAATTTTGGCATCCTAGGATTTGAATTAAACGTATCAGTATGATAGCGCGCAACGCATAAATACATAAGTGGATAAATCCGAACTATACTGTACTTCTGCGCTTGTTGTAACAATCTCACCTCAATAACCTTTCATGGAGACAAAAACACCTGCTATATGATTTGGTAGTGTTGGAATATGTTCCTATCCAGTTTCTAGAAAGAGCTATTCTGTCACGTCCTGGTCCCGCAGGCCTGCTGTGCCAGTGAGATCCAACGCACTTTCTCCCTCATTTGGGGCACGGACATCAGTTTGTTGCCTTCACCTGTGTTCCTGATCACTGTCCCTATTTAAGTTCCTTCTTCCCTGTGTGTATCTTGTTGGTCATTGTTTTGGATTCCGTTCCTTTTCGTCATATTGTTCAGTTCAGTGTCTGGTCTTAGTTTTGTCTTTGTCCTTTTATTAACAGTTCTCCATTCTCCATGCGCCCGTGTCCTGCCTCCTATAAGCAACGTTACAAATTCATAATGGCAAACACTGGCAAAGCATTCTGTAACATTCTCTGGCAATCTGAGCACTTTAAGCAAATGCTAAAGCCCATGATTAAAAAAGAAGATTGCAGTCCTAAAATTGTAATCAAATGTGCAGTGCCGGATATTTTACACTGCAGTTATAGTTAGGCTACAAAATGTTGGCTGTAAAAAAGGATGCAACATACTGCAGTAATATAATTTATTTTAAAGGATACACACTCTTCGATGGAAAAGCCCAACAGTTCTTTATTTATTGATAGATTATTGGGTGTCTATCAGGCAGCTGGATCAATCAATAATGTCATGGGTTGAACTTTACTGACACAAAATTGAAATGGCGCGTAATTAAGTCTAAAACCACTCAATTTACTCAAAAATATGTACTGTACATAAATATAGACTGTATAGAGTGATTGGAAGTAGCCAACTTGTTATCAAATAGATATTCCAGTCTATGTATATGATCATGGTTTTCTACAAAGCAATGGTGGTATATTTTTTAGCATTAGAGCATAGAGGTTAAAAGTGCTCTTGCAAATGTTTTGTAAGCTTATACTTGGAATGTTTTATGAAAATGAACCAAACATATCACAGCCTTGTAAATGGTAATCAACCTGATTAGGTTATTTATTTTTTGAAGATTGTGGAAAACTTACATCAGATAATACAGGTAAGATCTAATCACTTCCAGGCCGCTGCGGTACGTACACATTTATAGTTGGCATAGTTACTTGATTAAATAAAATACCAATATTAGTAAGTACAGGTGCATCTGAAAATATGTGGAAAAGGTCATTATTTTCCATAATCCAAATAAAAAACTAAAAAACAGACAACTTCATATATTCTAGATTCATTACACATAAAGTGAAACATTTCAAGCTGTTTCTGTTTCAATCTTGATGATTACGGCTTACAGCTCATGAAAATAAAAAAATCCAGTATCTCAAAATATTAGAATAAAAAATATATAATACAGTCAGTCTGAGAAGAGCTCTAATCAGCAAATGAACTCCCTGAGCCTTCAGTACGCACAACCAGAATCATGGGGAAGACTCTCTCCACAAGCAGGGAAAGCCACAGAAAGTCATTGCTGAAAGGGCTGGCTGTTCATGGGGTGCTGTACCAAAGCATATTCATGGAAAGTTGACTGGAAAGGAAAAGTGTGGTAGGAACATGTGCACAAGTAACAGGAATGACCGCAGCCTTGAGAGGATTGTCAAGCAAAGCCGATTCAAGAACTTGGGGGAGCTTCACAAGGAGTGGACCGAGGCTGGAATCAATGGTCCAAAGCCCTCTCTCTAGATTAAAGTAAATGTTGCATTTCATTTGGAAATCAAGGTCCCAGAGTCAGGAGTGGAGAGACACAGAATCCAAGTTAGTTGAAGTCTGGTGTGAAGTTTCCACAGTCAGTGAGGATTTGGGTGCCATGTCATCTGCTGATGCTGGTCCACTGTGTTTTATCAAGTCCAGTGTCAATGCAGCCGTATACCAGGAGATTTTGGAGCACTGCATGCTTCCGACAAGCCTCGCGGAGATGCTGATTTCCTTTTCCAGGACTTGGCACCTGCCCACAGTGCCAAAACGACTGGTAACTTGTTTTCTGCCCATGGTATTACGGTGCTTGATTGGCCAGCTAACTCACCTGACCTGAACCCCATAGAGAATCTATGGGATATTGTCAAAAGGAAAATGAGATACACCAGACTCAACAACACAGACGAGCTGAAGGCCGCTATAAAAGCCACCTGGTCTTCCAAAACACCTCAGCAGTGTCACAGGCTGATTGCCTCCATGCCACACTGATGCAGTAATTCATGCAAAAGGAGTCCCGATCAAGTATTGAGTGCATAAATAAACATGCTTTGGAAACCTTTGCAGGTGTTTTGAATTAATTTGTTGATTAGAGCTCTTTTCATGTCGACATTTCCGCAATATAAATGTTTTATTCTAATATTTTGAGATACTGGATTTTGATTTCCATGAGCTGTAAGCCGTAATCATCAAGATTGAATTAAATAAGATTTGAAATGTTTCACTTTATGTGTAGTGAATCTAGAACATACAGCTCTGGAAAAGAATATGTGACCCCTGCACCTTTTTCATTGAAAAGGAAAGTTTTGATTTGCAGTGGTCTCATAATTTAAATACGTCTGTTCCTCACTCAAAACCTTCCTTTTCAACTTCTTTGGAAAGGAAAAGATAGGTGCAGTGGTCTCTTATTTTTTTCCAAAGCTGTATGAAGGCATCATCTTTTTATTTGATCTGCGGAATTACAGATTTTCTTCCCCAATGATATTGAATTTTTTTGAGATGCACCTATATATACCATTATTAATAAGCAGATACCAGTAATAATAATTGGATACCAGTATTAATAAGGGAATACTAGTTTTAGTAAGTCGATTACAGGATGAGTAAGTAGATACCAGCATTAGTAAGTCGATAACAGGATGAGTAAGTAGATACCAGTATTAGTAAGTAGATACCAGTATTAGTAAGGGGATACTAGTATTAGTAAGTCGATAACCGGATGAGTAAGTAGATACTTGTATTAGTTAGTAGATACCAGTATTAGTAAGGGGATAATAGTATTAGTAAGTCGATAACAGGATGAGTAAGTAGATACCAGTATTAGTAAATAGAAACCAACGTTTGATATAGTGGGCAGGACACAGTGGCATGGCTACCATTTTATAGGTGATGCATTTTTGTGTTTGGAAAAAGTCACATTTTCATTAATTGCTTTTCGATCCTGCAGAGAGTTTGCCCAAACCTGCCTTCCTTCAGCTCCATGGGTGGCTAGGTAATGTAACCAAATGTATGCGCTACACCGAGATGCTTTGGGAAACCTCGCCATGGCGATTGGAAGGTAATTTAGAGCTCTAACAGGTATGACGGAACAAGGAGGGAGGGTGCGTACGGGGAGGTGTGTGTTTACAAATTAACGTGTGCGTGTGATCATGCTGTGGTTTGTGTGTGTGTGTGTGTGTGTGTGTGTGTGTGTGTGGGCACGTGTGTACGTGTGTGCATACAGGTGCGTGCGTGCCTGTGTGCGAGTGTCAGGAAAACCAGTTTGATATAAAAGACAAGGCCACAGACAGTAGCAACCTGGAAAAGCGTAACCCAGGGGAGGCCAACCCAAAGAGCCGTCGTCAGGATGTACGGTATAAAGGTCACCAATTACTCGGAGGCGCCATTTTATGTGTCCTTTTCCAGATCACCTCTCTAAATCTTTATCAATACGGATAACCGACACGCACATTTGCACGTTCCATCTGCCCTCCATCCGCTCTGCAATTCTCTGCCGGATGGGATTTGGCTGTTGGGTTGGCCCAAGCCAGGTATTACTCCCTGGGCTGTGTGGAGGCCTCACCCCCAGGCTGATAGGCCCGTCCAGCTGAATGCCTGTCCTATTTTCCCCTTCCCACTGCGCTGAATCCATTAGCTCTACTATTTCCTCTGCCGGAGCCGTTCGCCCCTTGATAGCATCCGCCATCTATTTTCTTTTTCTTATTCTTATTTTCAATTTTGCGGCTGGGGAAAGGTCAGGATTAGTTATCGACAGGCTGTGTCTAAGCCCAGACGAGAAACCACAGACGCAGCCCTGGGTCCCCTAAACCCATTTTCCTCCGTCCCAGCAGTGTCCTAATCTGTGTTGTGACTCTCTCTTTTTGTCTTTCTCTATTGCTCACCTCTCCTCACTGGTGGGTTACTAACAGTTCAGTCCTAATGAACTCGAAAAGAACTAAGTATACCACATAATTGTCTTTAAAGCAGTAAATAGTCCAAACATATTTGAAAAGGGAAGTGAAAGTGTTGAATGAAGTAAAATATAACACCACTTGAGATAGAATTTCACGGACCCTTTCATGATGTGGCCAATGACAATCTAAAGCCTTTATTCAGTTGAAATATTATTCAGTTTAAATGTATTTTCAATCCAGGTAGGACTTCAAACAGATTTAGCTGTTCTTCTAAGTTCCAAACCACTCAGGGTTACACCCTCTTGAAGATTGCTCCTTCCCTCCATCCCTCTATACCTGTCTGTCCCCCTTCCATCCCTCTATACCTGTCTGTCCCCCCTCCATCCCTCTATACCTGTCTGTCCCCCCTCCATCCCTCTATACCTGTCTGTCCCGTCTCCATCCCTCTATACCTGTCTGTCCCCTCTCCATCCCACTTTACCTGTCTGTCCCCCCTCCATCCCTCTATACCTGTCTGTCCCCTCTCCATCCCACTATACCTGTCTGTCCCCCCTCCATCCCACTATACCTGTCTGTCCCCCCTCCATCCCACTATACCTGTCTGTCCCCTCTCCATCCCTCTAAGCCAGTCTCCCTCCCTCCCTCTATACCAGTCTGTCTCCCTCCCTCCCTCTATACCAGTCTGTCTCCCTCTATACCCATCTGTACCTTCCTCCATATCTTTATACCTGTTTGTCCCACTTTCCATCAAACCGTGTCGGTCTGTCTGTCTCAGTTTCTCTCACTCCATCCACACCTGTCTATCCCACCCTCAAATCCGTTCTGTCTATCCCTCTCTCTCTCCATGCTCCACCACAGTCAGTGGTGATTCCCAGTGTGAGGTGTTTCTGTCTCTGAGTCGCAGACCTGTGAAATTATGATAGAGGAGGACAAGCCCGTTACCCATCCATCTTTATCCTCCCCTCGTCACCAGTCCCCCTCCCACCTGTGCCAGATTGGGTGCTGGTTGGCTTGGTGTGACGGTGACTGATGCCTGGAGCTGGACAGACAGGGCCGAAGCCCCCCAAACTCATTCCAGTCTCTGCCATAAACCTGGCTGTTAATCCCTCGACCCCGGTCTGGTTAAAGGTGAGAGAAAGATACAAAGAGGAAGGCAGACAGAGGGAGATGTAGAGAGAAGAGGGGCAGTTTGAGGAGGCACAGAGAAACAGAGAGAGGGAGAGAGACAGAGAAGCAGTGTAATTCATTGACTTTGTTGTGCTCTTCTCATCTTCCATGGCCATCCAACAGCCTCAAATCGAAACGTATAATGAAATGGCATTTCAAGTTGTCTCGGAGAAAGAGGCTCTGGTGCATTGTAATATTCAGCTTTGTTTTATTTGGTCCTGCTTTTGATGTCGTTCTGTATTAAGTCATTAAAGATTTATCACATTCAAGTCCAAGGTGAAGTACAGACATGAAGACCCTGCAGTAGAGAAATAACAGAGAAACACTAAGAGATGTCCTCCAACATGTTACCAGGCCTTATCCTCTGTCAATGAAAAAAATGTTGAATGCGGAAAACGTTTAATCAAACTCGCGCAAAAATGTCAAGTCGTCCACTGCCAGATTCCTTTTCATTGTCCGGCCCTCGGGTTATCTCTCTGATCCTTCTCTCAATCATATCTTTAAAACACATAACACGCTGCATTGTAATAGAAATAAATCAAACCAATGGATTATCAGCATTAATAGTCCTCACAACACTCGCGGAGCCTTATGAAGATAGATCCCTGCCTTATGGAAGGCAATCACCAAGAGAACTTATCATAACAGAAATTAAGTGCAAGCTCCATTCGTTATTCCAGGACCCAAGGCTACATTTCCATATAAAGTAATGGCATAGTGTATTATTCAACTATTACTGACTTCTATGTGCCTTGTGCATAAAAAGATTTATGATGTGCTGTAATTTAAGATAGCGTTGACTGCGCTAATATTTATGGCTCTCGTGTGCTTTCCCCTTACTTCTTCTGCTCACGTAGACAGTCGAGTGGTCCATATCTTCTTGGACGGAGGACGGCATCTGGATTGGGGATGGATTCAGGCCAAGTAGATCTAACCATCTAACCTCTGCCAAAAGTAGAGGTCTCGGGAGCAATGCCTGATCCATACTGAGTTAGCTTACAATGCTATAAAGGGGCACTCAGGGTTAAATGTTCATCTGGGTCAAGACATGTAGTTTGCGATCCTAAGCACAGTGACGGAGTGGGATCAGAAATCCTTTGCGTTTCTAACACACCAGCCAATTTACTTTTTTTCTTATTATGGAACAGAACATTTGGAATTTGCTTGAGTTTCCCTGTGGCCCAGTCCCTTCTGCCAAAGTACGCCATCAATCTGCATTGATTCTGTTCAAATCTTTATTTAGCCCTGACCCGGTATCATTTGCCTATTTTCGTTGTTAGACTGAGCTCTTGATCTGACAATTTAGTCCAGAGTGTTTGTAGTGGTGTCAAAATGCAGGTTGGATGCTCACTTCTGCTAAAATGTCGTCATCGCAACAGTCCCCCAGCCGGAAATGGAAAGGGTGGAGAATGGGCATAAGAAAGCCAAAAGGCCATTAAAACCCATGATCATGCATTTCCCCTCCCTCTCCTAATCCATCTCTCAGGGTCCTTAAACACCCAAGGCTACCAATCAATCCCCTATCCTGTCTCCATGAATTAGAATGAACCAAACCTAGCCAGACAGAAAGAGACTGAGACTCGGTGAGAAATTTCCTTCACTCGCTATTCCCTCTTATTTTCACTGTAGTACCTTTCTCACTTTATCTCTTCCTCTCTCCATTTTTCTCTTCTCCTTCCTCCCTGTCTCGATCCCTTTTCTTCTATCTCTATGTTAAAGTGTTTGTGAATATGAACACTACAAAGAAATGTATGAATATGAACACTGTACAACTTAGATCATTCAGCACAGAAGAAAGTTTGTCTGCTTGTTCCAGGAAGCTGATTGTATTTTGAATTTGTATAGATCCTGTTCTCTTTATGGGGAAATATGCTGAGAGAGTCACAATACACTTTCACAATCTCTCATGATATAAAACATTTACTTTTTTGTCTCGTCTCCGCTTTGTTTGTTGAGATAAGGGGCGATGCAATGTGAGGGGCTGCCTATTATCCGTGTGCGTACGAAGAAAACTGGTGAGGATTGAATACAGGATTGGTCTGTGTCATCTGAGAATATGAAAGCCTTTGCGTCGGTGGCTTAATAGCTGCATAAATCGCATAGGTGGCTTAATGAGTAATCATGAATCAGATCTGGAATTTAAATCGTATTCAAACGGGCTAACACTGTCCAGTGGTATTCTATGGACACGTGTTCGAATCCCAGACAGGAACACTCGCGTGGTGCCCGGTGTACTACTTGTGTTTTGGAAGACGGGGACGGAAGGATATTGGGGCGAGTCATTTTGGGCACGAGTCCCCTCATTCTTTGCCTGGCTAGTCACGAAAAGCACAAGAATAAAACAGGCACTTTTAAACCAAGGTCTATTTCCCCATCATCTGAGATCCCCAAGGTTAGCCACATCAATGCACTGACACGTCAGAACATAAAAAAGTCCCCCCTCTCTGCGAAATGAGAACGACTCCGGCTAATCTCTCACCATAGTCACAATAAAGATCCATCCAATATTTATAGGCTATTAATAACACGCGCACACACACACACACACACACACACACACACACACACACACACACACACACACACACACACATATATATATTATGTATGTATGTGTGTATATATTTAGAGAGAGAAATTTAAAACACTTGTGTCACCAACCAGGCGGGCGAGATGTCGGGAATTATAGCCGGACATTAATATCATTGCTTGCCGGAACTCAGACAGTCGGGCCTGGTATTCCTAAAGGTAGATGGATGGGCCAGAGAGACCTCGAATCACATGCCAGTTTAGGAGACTGTGCCAGGAATCGCAGACTGAGAGGTTTGTGATCCGGAGGTTCCATCTGAATCCAGGAACATAATTGGTGTAATCGGCTGATGAATTGCAGCCATTTAGCTTTTTTTTATCTGCGTGCTTCAGCAATTTCTTTTATAGGTGTTGTAAAGCACCTCGGTTCGCGGCACGTCTTGATATCGTCAAGTGGGAGAGGACCCTGCGAAATGTTAAATATGTACAATTGGCAGAGTAATTAGATTAATAGGGTCTAAATGAGTGCCGTGGCAGGAGTGAAACCCAAAATCCCTCATCCTTTGAGGAAGTCCTGGGTGAAACGCATTATCTGTTCAAAGTCTTAAATGGGCATGAAACGTTTTCTTTTTTTTGTTCCCCTGTTTGCACTGCAGATCCAAGGTCCTCTCACTTTCTGTCTCCCACTCTCCATCCCTTCCTCGCTATCTACTTCTTTCTCTTGTTCCCTCTTTCTCTATTTCTTTCTTTCTCCATCGCTTTTAGTCCCCCTGTCTCTCTCCTTGTCTGTCTCTCATCAGCCAGTTCATCTGACTTTTCAAATGAGGACTGCTCAGTGGACCTGATGATAAATCAAACTTATGAAGTTCTGTGAGAGGAGAAAAAGGTTGAAAAAAGAACAGATCCCTTAAGAGTACTCTATCACAGCTCTTTGAGTGAAGACATTCACAAGTGGTGCTGCTGAAAGGTCCATATATGGTATGAATCTCTCAGTCATCTTTCTCAGATGTCTGTACTGTATTATGCATGTAGCCAAACAGTTGGATACTCACTGATGAGAGTAAAATGCATTGTAGACATTTCAAGGAGTATTCAGGGTTTGCGGAGCTAGTAAATGCACATGTGTCCGCCTGTGTGTGTGTGGGTGTGTGGGTGGGTGCGGGTGTGTGTGGGTGGTTGGGTGTGGGTGTGTGTGGATGGGTGTGTGTGTGGTTGTGGGTGGGTGTGTGTGGATGGGTGTGTGTGTGGTTGTGGGTGGGTGTGTGTGTGTGTGTGTGGTTGGGTGTGGGTGTGTGTGGACGGGTGTGTGTGTGGTTGTGGGTGGGTGTGTGTGTGTGTGGATGGGTGTGTGGTTGTGTGTGGATGGGTGTGTGGTTGTGGGTGGTTGGTTGTGGGTTTGTGGTTGTGGGTGGGTGTGGGTGGTTGGTTGTGGGTTTGTGTGTGTGTGTGGATGGGTGTGTGGTTGTGGGTGGGTGTG
>JACXGJ010018384.1:0-10280 GCA_016801105.1 Esox niger
CACACACACACACACACACACACACACACACACACACACACACACACACACACACTGGGCCTTAGAGGAGACCCAACATGAATCCACACAGACGCTCTGTTCCATTCACTCACACAGGTAACAGTCTCCACCATTCACCCGCCACACTGTCCCCTGAGGGGAATATACTGTCTGTGGGTAGGAGTGTGTGCATCGGTGTGTATCCCTGTCTGGGTGTGTTTGAGTGTACGTACCGTGTGTGTGTTGGAGTATGGAGTTCTGTATACGTTTGTGTGTTTCAGCTGATGTAGATGCTGTGGAGGGGCCATACTGATGCATCATCAGTACAGCTCTGTCACCTCTCCACTTTATGAGTCTGGCCTTTTAAAAACACTGAATTTACGGTTAGTTTAGGCAGTATTACATAGAGGGTGTGTGTGTGTGTGTGTGTGTGTGTGTGTGTGCGTGTGTTTGTGTGTGTGTGTGTGAGCGTGCGTGCGTGCGTCTGAGCCTAAAATAAGTGTTGGTAAGAAAGAGACACCATTCGTAAGTGAGCTATGTTGGAGAGAGGATAGAGCCTTCCACCTCACCAAGAATGTTACTCTGACACATTTACTGTCCCCCTCTCGCCCTGTAAAAAGCTGCTATTTAGACAGGACCATAATGGGATGGTCCTAAGAAACGAACAACTTTTTAAAACAAGCTCACTGCCCTAAGACTTCAAAAAGAAATCACAATTTTCTAGGACAGACTTAACTCAAATTAAAAATGAATCCAGAAGGAAAGTGTAAAGAAAAGTGTATTGCATTTGTAGCGTCATTCCAATTTTACACGGCCTCTCCATTTAACAACAACAACAACACCAGAACTAATCATCCTGCCGAGAAGACATCTTTTGTCCAATCCCTTCTTCTCACTGTAGACTAGTAGCCTATTAGCAGACAGAGTGGTCGTTAGGGCCTAGTCTCTATGCCCTAGTGTAATACTGATGGTCAAATGACAGGGGGTTAATAGAATGTAGAGAGGCCGGAGGGACAAAGGTAGGCAATGTTCAAATGGATAGACAGGCCTTGCAGTCTCTCTCTCTCTGTATAAGGCTGGTTGAAACCCCCATTCATGGTCAGGGCTAATGCTGCGTTGTAATTAACTGTGATTACTGGAGCAGAGGGTTCCCTCTCTCTTTTTTCCCCTCTCTCTCTCACACAAACACACAGACGCATGTAGACACACAGCAATACACACACAGCGATACACATATGTTGGTTAAAGACTTAGAGACAGGCGTGCTTTATCAATGACAGACCAAAATGTGTGTGTGTATAGCACATACATATACCCCATTTGCAGGCACTATGTTCATTCAAATAGACTACACATCTCTCATCTTAATTCTTATTCTCTCCTTCTCACCAACACACACACACCTCATCTCCCCTCCTCTCTGTATGCTGGTTTCCTGGCCAGACTGAGGATCTCAAGGCCCCGGTGCTCATGGGAAATCGTATGCATGCCTGGCCTCACAAAGGCCTCCTTTCAGTTGCCTGCATGCTTGACCTCTCGGGGGTCAGCGCTCTGCTTTGTGCCCCGCGACCCCACTCTGACCTGGTGTCACCCTGGGAGGTCAGGGGGTCAAATCCAGATGCATGTGTCTAATTTCATCCCGACTAGGTTATCCTCCTAAATCTGCCCTAAAATGTGCCCCCCTGAAATAGCTACAACTACTATCTATGTACCTGGTTCTGCCCCTAGCAATCTTGCCAAGGCAACTGCCCTCCATACCTGATTGCACATATCTCATGTATCCTGCCAACTCCAACGAGCACACAGTCTCTCACACACACACACACACACACACACACACACACACACAGGCCTTATCCCAACCTAGGCTGTGGGCCTACCTTGAGGGATTAGGTGTGGACAGACAGGACCCTCCAGCCAATCAACCAGTCTGTCACATTGATTTTGAGGGGTCACTGGAGCACAATGACCAGGCTTTTCCTGTCTTAACCTTCCCTACCTCCCTTACCTCCATGACACGCGCACACAAACACACGTACCCACAAACACACACATATACACGCACACAACCACGCACGTGTAAAAGCTCAGCCATTCACACATCCACTCTTCCCTTCTCATGCCCCTTCCCCCTCCCAAAGCTCCATCTGAGCCCTGCTTCAAATCCCCCTTCCCCAGAGACCAGAGCCCTAGCTGGGGTAAAGTGGTCTGGTCATCCCCCTCTACCTTCCTGGTCTGACAACGCAGCAGGCAACCTCCAGAGAGATAGGGCTCAGAGTGGAAGTTACCGTAATCACAGATCCAGCATCAGTTTACCTTCCCCCAATTTGAACCTTAAAATTTGAAAGAATAACACAAAAACTGACTTCAGAAAGCATCTGGGGAACCAAGTAGAAAACACCTCTTCCTAAAAATATAGGAGTTATATTTTTCTTCCTAAAAATATATTTTCTGTGTCTCTTTCGGGTTTCATTTTTTTGTGGTCATGATAGCAAATGACTGTATTCAATATCATACTGCACGTTGAAAATGATCCACGTAGGAAATATCTTCATGAAAAATGTCTACATTATTATTAATTTCTCAGACTTGAAACGCAAACTGAAAAATGCGTCATCCGAAAAATGTACCTTTTTTACTCAAGTAGTGGCGGCTGCGTACATTTTTTATGTGACTCGGATCTAAACACTACGTTCCGTCTTGAAATGGAGCAACACCCCTCACCACTAGAGGACGCTAAAGCATTCCAGCCGCATCACCAACGGGCATTGTTGTCTTTGTAAGACTCATCAGTTGACTTGTCGAGCAAGATTCATACTTCCTGGTTTTATAAATAGTAATTTCTGTAGAGTCCGTAATCTTGTATATTATGATTTTCTAGATAATAATGAAATACAACAGTCTTGCGTTATGTGATGTTGCTATTTAAATAGATTACTGCATTTTCCTAACCCTGGACCAGAGTAATGTAGAAGATTCATCGATGTCAACAACATACAGTCACTAGCTAACTTTCAAAAGCGAGAAAATTTAGCAAGCTAACAACATAGCAATTGGTGTGTGTTTATCAAAGTTTTTGCAACATCTAAAACTTAAAGCTGGTTTCATTGTATTTGGCTCCCTTGCTTGAATTTAAACATGTAGATTCACGTATTATATTGGTATAACATTAAATATCTACGTTGCGTAATCGACAGATGAAGTGATGTTTCGTTACATTTCTAAACTGTTTTCATACGACTCCCACGATCCGCCACGTCACGAACTTGATGTACACGCTTTGGAAAAGGCAAAGCAGAATTGGCTTCATCAACTGTCATAATCGCAACTGGACTTGGACCAACGAACCAACAGTACTACTACATATTTCCTGTTTCTATTTCTCATCGTAGACGTCGAATTTGGACATTTTTAAAGGTGAAGAAAGCAGTCTTTCATAATGACGGCTGCGGCTTCAAATTGGGGTTTGATAATGAACGTGGTCAACAGCATCGTTGGAGTAAGCGTGCTGACCATGCCTTTCTGTTTCAAACAGGTACGGTTACTGCTCTCACGTCGTTTGAATGTTTATTGCGTCAGCATGCTTCGTATATTGTTTATGATTATACATAATGTTTGTAGATATGTCTGTGAACTGTTATCAAGAAGTGTAACATATGGTAGTGAGAGACCATACGTTACCATCCGTTTTTATCTATTCAAGTGTGCTGCGGTAAATCGGGTGTATTAATTGAGTCACTTACAGAAATGTTGAAACTAGAATCTCAAACATTGGGATCGCTGGATGATTACACGTCCATAGTGATGCCGCTTAGAACGAGTTCCCCTTGCTTTTTTGAATATTATAAACTGGGTGGTTTGTATCCTGATTGCTTGTTTGGTATGATTTTAATCTTGTTTGGTCATTGCCTGACGTGGTATATGAGAACATATACCACGGGTATGCCATGACATCACCATTTACTGCCCTAATTGTGGATTTAAAATAGCAATAAGGCACCTCGGTTGTATCCAGGCACATATACCCCATGCTGTGGTGTTTTAATGCTTATTAAAACATCCCAATTGATTTGACATTTTTAGTTTCTCATTCTGCACCTACCTATATAAAATGTGGGTTAATTAATGTCTTTATTTCTGGAGAATTTGGGGATATCTACTTTTCTGTCTCCTGTTTTATTGTATGGACTCTGTCTCTCCCTCTAGTGTGGGATCGTTCTGGGCACTCTGTTGCTTTTCTTCTGTTCATGGATGACCCACCAGTCGTGTATGTTTCTGGTCCACACGGCCAGCAGCACCAAACGCAGAACCTATGCCGGCCTAGCTTTCCATGCCTATGGCAAACCAGGAAAAGCACTGGTGGAGACCAGGTATGGGTCCTTCCCGACACAAGCCAGTGCTGTTGTGATGTACAGTATATATTGTGTCTTTAACCCCTTGATTACATGTCTGAATGCATCTACTCTTCCTCTCCTTGCCTGTGTCTACAGTATGATTGGTCTGATGTTGGGGACCTGTATTGCCTTCTACGTGGTAATCGCTGACCTGGGCTCTAACTTCTTCGCCCAGCTGTTGGGCCTACAGGTAGAAGCCGTCTGTTTTTATTTTGAACGCAGTCAGAGGATTTCATCAAATATGATGCTGTGTTAATATATACTGTCACAGTCAGAGGTTTGGACACACTTACCTGATTCTGGATTCCAATGGGCACGATGGGTGGTGTCAGTGATTCACCTCGGCCCATTTATTTATGTTTTTAAAGCCAATTTCTTGCAGTACTACATACTTTGAAATGGAGCTGACTGAAATATTAGCAAACTAGGAAAATAGTTTTGCAATGAAATGTTCTGACATTGCTCATTATTCAAAATACACATGTTTTGTATGTATTCGATGTCCGTATCTTAGGATAATGACCGGTCGATGATGAGCGGATTTGCCAGCAAGGGCCCGTTCACCATTGAAATGTATGGATCAGAATGGCTGTAGTATCTTAACAGTTGCTTTGAAATTGAAAATGGAAGAGTCAGTGATGGATTGATCAGATGTTCATTAAAAAACCCAACCCTTTTACCTGTCAAACCCTTCTTAGGGGACCAGCCTATCCTTACAGTATGTCCGAAATGTTACTGAGTGACATTGGAAATATCAAGGTGAATGCTAGCTGCAACATTTAATCCGGTGTGCCCTGCACCTAGAAACCCCCTGTATTATACTCCCTGCTTAAGAATCATCATCTGGGGATAAACCCTCTATATTCTTATCATATTAGGTCACCCGCATACACAAAAACTAATGTCCTCATGAGGAAAAGTTAGTTGTAGTATTCAGGTTATGGCCAAACACCCCTTTCAATTCTGTTTGATTTGAGGTTTCTCTATCTTATCAATTGGGAGGCATACTTTGGCCGACAAGCGTGGATGATGTTTTCCTGTTTTAAAAACGGCTACTTGTTTTTACAGACAAGAAGTTCAGGTATGTTGAACTTTTAACAGCCAGAGGACACTATCCAATCACCACCCTCAATGCGCACACGACTGCAGACGGGAGTTGTGATGTAGTTTCAGCTCTCACTGTGCCAGCGTGGCCGCGGCATTTGGCCCCGTTCCACAACGCATACAAACCAGTAAAATTAATCTGCTGCGATTTGCCATCCGTTCTCTGCTGATCCGTCTGACTTCGTGTGTGACGCTATTGGCCTGACTGGTCTGCTGTCCCGCCCTTCCCCAGGTGTCATTCAGCTTCCGTGTGCTCCTGCTGATCGCAGTGTCTCTCTTCATCGTGCTGCCTCTTAGTCTGCAGAGGAACATGATGTCATCCATCCAGTCCTTCTCTGCCATGGCCCTGATGTTCTACACTCTGTTTATGTTCACGGTGAGACCGCACCCACACTGAAGTTGGGGACATGCAAGCAAGCCAGGTGCCCCACTTAGATGTGGAGAAGCTTTTGCTAACAGGCTTGTAGGGCTAATTCACACCAGCAAAGGCTTGCAGACATTGATTATAGAATCACCGATTGTCCTTGAATTAAACTTTTCTGCGGGCCATTTTTATTTGCTGTTTACTCAAACAGTTTTGAATAATGTTCTGATTTAAAACAGCAGTGGGAGGAGCTTTATAGAGCTGTACATGCCTGCTGTCAGAGCTACTGGTCCTTGATCTGTAAAGGATGTAGACAACAGACCTCCTGTAGTGGCACCTGAGTTGTGGAGCGTTTCCAGAGGCTGTTGGCCAGTTATAGCGGTGCAGGCCATTGTTTTTCTCATGAATAATTAAGAAATATCTATTTTTAAATGTTGCTTATGTTATGGTACAGTATACTCTACAAATCTGTACAATTTTAAATGTCTGTGCTGTTATCTTTTTAATATTACAGATTGTATTCATTCTGTACATTGTAGGTCATCAGCGTTTGATTTTCAGGAAGTCGCCAGCAGAGGGAGCTCTCTTTGAACCCATTTTACCATTCACTTTTGGTGGGCCTTATAAAATCAATCATAACTTACCTTTTGAATTTTATAACGCTATTTTGAGTGTTGAAGAGTCTGTGTATTGTGTTTCTATTGTGTTTGCACTGCTTACACAGTTAGCATTTATCACCGCTTCTGAAATCTAGTACAACCTCTTTGTACTGTCCTGTGCTTTGCATAACGTCCTGTACTGTAGTAAAGCCTTGACGTCTCCACTGAACATGTCCGTGATGGAGTACTGTGGTGTCTGGGGTTACAACCAGAAGAGTGCCCTGGCCTTCACCACTACCCCATTTGGTCCTGACAACTAACCTTCTAACCTTGTACCTCCCTTCTCTTCTTTCTCCTCTTCTCCTGGCTCCTTTTCCCCCCTCATGACCCCTCCTCTCCTGAACCCTTAATTTCTCCTGACCTCTCCTCTATTGACCCCTCCTCCTTTGACCCCTCCTCTTCTATTGACCCCACCTCCTCTCCTGACTCCCGTCCTCCTTTTCATTTCTGCCTCCTCCGCTGTGGATCCTCCCTCCCTCGTGTCTCCTCCTATCCTGTGTATCTGCTGGCTGGCTGCTGTAGATAGTCATGTCTTCCCTACGTTACGGCCTGATCTCAGGCACCTGGTTCCGGCGTGTTCATCTGTGGCGAGGCAGGGGCGTCATTCAGTGCCTCCCCATTATCGCCACCACCTTCTGCTGTCACCCGTAAGTAACCATGTTAACGACCCTTGAATTCCGACCCAGGGGGAAGGGATCGACTGCGATGCTCAGGGGATGACATTCAACCACCCACCGCTGCTGACGCGCTCCTCTCTTTCAATAATCCAGTCCATGCATTTTCCCGTCTGTTTGTTTTGGTTGGTCTTTAGGTTGTTTGTTCCTCTGTTTTTGGTTTGGATACAATGGGCTGTTCCCTAACCCTCCACCCTCCCCTCCTGTGCTATCCTTTGACATGGTGGATGTTCCTGGAGCGCTCCTTCCCTGCCCGCCTCAGTGCCTCTGTCACTCTCCTCCCTAGTCCTGTGGAGCTGGAATGTATTAAGGACCAAATGCGTATCTTAAAAAGGTTTTGACCTTCTGCATTGTAGTTGACAAATTGGCATCTGTAACTCTCTAGCAGGGCAAAGAGGATCTTTCCCAGTGTCGTCACATCCTCATTTAGGCAGGAGACCCTTTTATCCTTCTTGTCAGTGTGGCATCTTTTCCCTCTCTGTTTCGTTCAAATCCATTTCTTCGGGTTTCTTCAGTCTGTCCCTCACGGTCACAGGCCCTCAGCAGGGGGGCTTCACCTCATGTTCCCTGTCCTTGGCTCTTTTGGTTCATGCCGTAACTCCCCCTGCTTTCCCCTCCCCCGCCCCCACTCCCTCCCTCAGATGGTGCTGTCCTCGTTCAAACACGGGCTGCTCAGCGGCTGGTGGCTGGGGCAGGTCAGTCTGGTCCGGTGGGACGGCGTCTTTCGATGCCTCCCTATCTGTGGCATGGCCTTCGCCTGTCAGTCGTAAGTACCTAGAAGCCCCGCCCCCCCCCACCCCACCCCACACGCCCCCTGGTTAGCACACATCTTATTTCTTAGCAAGGATCATATCCAACGCTTTGTCCCTGATAGGAAAGAGGTCGTGTTCCTTACCCCGACTCTGGCCCGTCCGCTATGCCTTAACACGTTTGCCCGTCTTGTGCCCACGGGCCAGGATGTGGATTGGAGAATGAGAGTGGGTAGATTAGACGTGACGGTTCATGTGGTGTTTCTTGGTGAGTCTAGCGTGTTGAAATGACCAGTCGTTGCATGGAGAAGGATGATGTGTCCGCCGACCTGGAGCATGACACCTGCATTCATACAGACCCCACAGAGGCAGACGGATGTAGAGCTTGGTGCGGGGGGGTGTGTTTGAAAGGGGAGTTTGCTGAGCCACAGATGCACCTTCCTTGCCTCTCGCAGTCGCCCGGGTCCCGCGGCTTGACGTGTTAGCGCTACGCGGATTTCCGTCCGGTCGGGCGGCGATTCAAAGCGTTTCATCATGAGGCGTTCCCATTGGTCGTTGAGAAAATGTCACAGCACTGCGTTTGGATTGAACTTCGACTGATCAAACCAACAGCACACATGACGTAGTGCCAAAGCGCCAGATTTCACAACAACAAACAGGACTGTGCAGTGAGCGACAGCAGTCAAACAAGTAGATAGCTCGGTGTAGCTGGTTAGCAAACTTAATCCAACTCATCCCGACCAGACTGATTTCCCTGCAGCGTTTAAATGTTAGCTTGTGGGGGGGACTGTGCGAGGCTAGCACTTTACCGGCTTTACGCTTAACCAATCAGACTCTTCCCCTGCTGTTTCACCAGTCTAATACCACTGGAACCAGCCTCCTGCTCTGATTGCATCTGACTGACAAAAGTGCCTCATGTTGTTTCGGTGTGGTTTCACCCTGGTAAAAATAAAAACCAACAACAATAATTTGTCATGGCACTGTCACTGCTTGCATTGTATACTGTTAAATTTGTCAGTTTAATCCTGAAGACCAGATGTTGATTCAAGATTGTCGAGAGTGGGAAGTAGGATCTGTGATAAGACGTGAGGTGGACCAAGAGAGCTTTTTTCTTTCCCCTCTTCTCCATAATCCACCCATTCCTCCATCCGTCTCTCCACCTGTCCTTCCATTCCTCCGTCTCTCCCTCTATCCATCTGTCAACCTTCATATCCAGCTGCATGCGTAGTTGCTGCCTCCTCTGTCACCTCCGTAGTGCCCGGGCTGCACAGGGGAAGGGGGTGTAGTTGGGGTGGGGTTTGGAACGTATGTTTTGGACTTTTGGGTTGATGTCGTCGAGACCCTTGCTCGCTGTTTGTACAAAGCTGTTTTTTGGGTGGGTAATTGGTCATTAGCTTCAGGAGGTGTTCGTATTTATTATTGGGTGGGTGTTAGAGGGTGAGTTATTTATATATTATTTGGTGGGTGGGGGGGTGTTGGAGGGATGGAGGCAGGCTGTGGTGCTGAGACAGGAACAAGGCTTTTATAATGGACGTAACACTACTCTCACCGCTGTGTGTGGCTCCTGGTCACACTGTAGCAGTGATGAGTGATATTTGGCAGGGCCCTCGTTTGGCCGGTGCTCAGAAAGCGAGCAGTGCTGCTGCTTCAGCCAAACCACTTATCAGACCACTGGATGGCGGCCATCTTACCACACACTGATGTATTCACACACCGATTAAGCAGCTTTCAACACATACGCTTTTTTTATTACCTTTATTAAAGCAGTTTACTTTAATTTATAATAACATGAATGAGTGTCCTCATTAAGGGGGGCCTGGACACATTATGTTGTGTATGGGTCCAGGCAATCGGCTGCAGAGTCACGGAAAACATTAATGAATGTCCCTCTGTGACGCTGCCCAAACACTCTGGAGCGGCGAAACGAGTGAGATTATAAGCATTATGGAGACACTGTCTTTCACGCTATCCCACTCGTCAGTTTCAGCTCTCAATTTCCTTATACAAATTGGCATTGAATGTCTTTACAGACTAGTTGAACCATACTAAAACCACATCAAACTGTTCTACAGAGGTTCAGAGGTGTACATACGAAGGGGAAAATATGAGTTGCATTGAGAGAATGTACAGTACTTTCCCAGTTTGATGTCTTGTTCCAATAAGCAGTTTTATTTTACCTCAGCTGTGAGACGAACTAGTTCCAGAGTTTAAACTGGCATCAAAGAGAAGTACCATGAGACAGTTCTTCACCCTCATTAAATCCTGACCGAGATTACTCAATACACTGTCACACACACACACACACACACACACACACACACACACACACACACACA
>JACXGJ010018385.1:0-10279 GCA_016801105.1 Esox niger
ATCCTCTTCCTCCTCCTGATCCTCTTCCTCCTCCTGATCCTCTTCCTCCTCCTCACCCTGATCCTGTTCCTCACTCTGATTCTCTTCATCTTCCTCACCCTGATCATCTTCCTCACCCTGATCCTCTTCCTCACCCTGATTCTCATCTCCCTCCCCTTCACTTTTCTCCTCCTCTTCACTTTCAGCCTCACCCCCATCTTCTTCTGCAGTACCACTCTCTCCCTCTGCAGTACCACTCTCTCCCTCTGCAGTACCACTCTCTCCCTCTGCAGTACCACTCTCTCCCTCTGCAGTGCCACTCTCTCCCTCTGCAGTGCTACTCTCTCCCTCTGCAGTGCTACTCTCTCCCGCTGCCGTGCTACTCTCTCCCGCTGCAGTGCTACTCTCTCCCGCTGCAGTGCTACTCTCCTCTTCGGCAGTACTCTCCTCTTCGGCAGTACTCTCCTCTTCGGCAGTACTCTCCTCTTCGGCAGTACTCTCCTCTTCGGCAGTACTCTCCTCTTCGGCAGTACTCTCCTCTTCGGCAGTACTCTCCTCATCCTCTGCCTTGGTTTCACTGACCGCCTCACTCTCATCTTCCTCTACAGACTCTGCACTCTCATTCTTATCCTCACTTTCTGCTTCCTCTTCCTCTCCATCCTCTACCTCACCCTCAGTCTCAGAAGCCTGACTACTGCTCCTAGTCTCTCCCTGCGATGCTTCCCCACTCTCTTCCTCTTCACCCTCACTCATTTCCACCTCCTCTCCCAGACTCCCTCCCTCTCCTGTCGCGGTGCTACTGTTAACCCCCTCCTCTAACCCATTCTCCTCTTCCTCCGCGACCTCAGGCTCACACTTTTGGCCTTGCTCCTTTTCGTTCTTCCAATGCTCATTTGCTCCACTTCTCTCCTCAAATTCAGAGTTCCCTCCATCCTCCACAGTGTCGTCACCCTCTCCGGTAACCTGGCGGCTGATCCCGCCCATGTCCTCCTCCCCTCCATCCCCACTTCCTGCATTGGTTCCAACCCCTCCCTCACGGTCGTCCTTCTTACCCTTGCTCGTTTGCCTGGTTGACGTCCGACCGTTGCCGCTCTCCATCTCGCCGGCACTCTCCTCTCTCCTCTTCCCACGTCCCCGCTTGTCTGGTGGACCGGAGGAGGACCTGCGCTCCTCTTCCTCTGACCCCCGATTAGAGGTTCCCAGGGTGGGGGTGCTATTTCCTCCTGGTTGAGAGGCCATAGATTCAGAGCATTCGCTCCAGGAAGTTCGTGTCCCCTCAGCGATCAATCCCTGTCTCCGGACTGGTTCTCCAGCTTGGTGAGAACCAGCCTGACTGGCCGCCGCCGCTAGCCCCGCCCCTGACACCAGACAGGCAACTCCGGTGAGTAAGGTGCGCTGCGAGGAGCGTTCAGGGGGTTCTGGGGTCTCCGGTTTGCCCTTTTCTCTTTCAATCATAGACTCCTTGGGCACTTCCGACACCAATACTGGTTCCTTTGATTTGGTGGTCTTTTTCACATGCAGAGCGTCGGCTAGATTAAGGTCTTGGGAATTTGTGCGACTCTCTGTTGTGTTCTTAAGGCCAAAATGTTGATTCTGCCCCACTGTATGTTGATTTTTCACCTTTGTGGATTTGGGTTTGACCTCTAGAAGGGTATTTTTAACATCTGTACTTTGACTTTTTGCTGCACTCTTCATATGTAATGCCTTAGATTCTGCTACAAATTTCTCTCTCACTTCCTTGCCTTTGCTCTCTGCCGCTAGCAGTCGG
Organism: Esox niger; assembly: GCA_016801105.1. NCBI lineage: Eukaryota > Metazoa > Chordata > Actinopteri > Esociformes > Esocidae > Esox > Esox niger. The sequence goes on from JACXGJ010018385.1 coordinate 1,748, forward strand.
CTTTTCTTTATAGAGGGACGGGTTCGATTTTTGGCCATGTCAGACGGCTTTGGCACGGCAGTGCCAGCCTTCGGCTTGGCTGGCTTTATCTCCTCCATAGCCGTAACTAGATTCTCCTTGCTACTGCTTTTGCCCTGGGCGGCCCTGCGGGGCAGGCTTTTCTCTGCCGGCAGAGATCTCTCACCGGGTTTCCTCAGCAGCTCAGTGGGAAGGGCCCGACGCTTTGTGTCAACCGTCCTCCTAGAGGACGGGTTCCCTGGCCTCTCCCCGGCCGTGCCATGCTCTTTCACCGGCTTACCCTTCCGCTATCGCCAGCATCAGAAAGCAAAGGGTGAAAACACAAAAACAAAGGCGCACGTGTTAGAAGAAACAGAGCGAACAGGCATGCAGAGAAGGCGGCGAGAGTCAATGTGGAAAAAAAGACAGGAAATGGTTTAGATAGCAAATGTAAAGGCTATAAGGAAGTATGATGCTTAGAGTAGAAATTAAGAGATGAATGTAAGCTAAATTGTGCTCGGCTGAACCTGATCACGCTGGGAAATCACGCTGACCGGAACCTTCCTCACCATATCATGAAAATGGAAAACCTCTGTGAGCGTTTTTCTGTGTATGCGGCGTACCTTCTGGACTGGAGACAGCGTCAGGGTCTTGTCACAGGGGTCCATTTTTATCACGTGAGTCTGACATGAAGAGAAATTAAAATGTAAAAAAAAAAGGTCCTTAACAGTGTTCACATTTGTACAGAGTCCCAAGGATGTACGCGACACCAACGTTTGGGAAACACCAGCCTATAGTAGATGTCGCCCCGTCCTTCTCCTCGCGAACGTGGGCTGGTGACTCACCATGTTGAGGAGGTCCGTGGTGTCTCCCAGACCTTTAACGCTCTCAGTGTCCGTCGCGTTCTCCACAGCGCCGACATCTCTTTCATCGGATCTCCTTTCTAACGTGACGAAAAATGATAAGAAATTGTACAAAATGAGCTCAGGGGAGAATATGAATAGTTGAAGTACGCACGTTTCCATCGCTACACATTCAAAACGTATATGCCTGCGATGGAATGTAATGCAATGTAGTTGAGTGTAGATACCCGTGCTGCTGGACCCAGTGCTCGTGCGTTGGTGAATGCCTTTGTGCACCTTTCCATTGCTCTGCTCCCTGGGGGGCAGCTTGTACGGGATGGTCTGGCTGGTTACGGGCAAGGTGGCGTCGAGGTGGCTGGATGTCAGAGGAGGCAGGGTGCGGAACATGAGCCCGAACTGCTCCGGGGAGCGCTCCTGGAACACAGAGAAAGGTTAGCGGTGTTAGCTCTGTTAGCCAAAGAATGTTTCTCCTATGAGCTGCGCTAATGTTAAAACAGACTCCTAACACTCCAGTCTGCAGGGCTCCAACAGGCCCTGGGTGGATCCCCGGAGCCAGGACTCACCCTTTCTCTCCTCCGGACTCGTGCAGAGAGGCTCCCTTTCAGGGTAGCAGGGGTTAAGATGAGGGTGTCCCCTAGGAGCTCGGTGTAGGACTTGTCCAGGTAGTCCTCTGTGACATCACCCTCCTCCAGAGTCACCTCCTCGCAGCTCTTGTCTCGAGGCTTGGCTAGAACCAGCATGTGACAACCCCCGCAAGCCACCTGAAACACACACAAAGTGAAAATGACCTCAATCCCGCACAAGAAAAACCGTCACGTGAAGAGACAACGTCCAGCAATCATCACAGGGTTTGATTTGCAAGAAACGTGAAAGACTTGAAATGTAGTGACGTTAAAGTGGAATCCTCAGCTTGCAATACACTTCAGCTGTGAGTTAAACGCACAAGGTACATACCGCTTGGACGTTATACTTGAGAAAGCGTGGACATAAAGTGGGCTTGAACTGATTGGTGAAGTTCTCCTCTCCAAGTCCCAACTTCCCATATCTGCCATCCCCAAAGGTGTAGAGAAGACCACTGTCTGAAGCCATGGCAACAATGTCACATGATAATGAACTTAACAGATGCAAGAAATGAACAAAAGTGGCATTTCAAAATTTCTGAATGGAAAATAAAATGTAGTGCTCTTGCTGCATAGACGCTAGTACTATCACCGTGTCTTTGTAAAGATTTTCTGAATATGGATGTTTTGGGATGAAAAGGTGGTCTGTTTACCTGTGACGACAGCGGTGTGGTTCTCCCCACACGTCACGTGTCGAACACGTCCCTTCCTGAAGTGGTCCACCGATCTGGGCAGCCGCGCCTCGAAGATAAAGGTCCCGTGGCCCAGCTGACCGAACTGACCCAGGCCAAATGTGTACAGGTCGTCCTCTAGAGTGCCATCAAACACAGGACAGGTTAGAAGTCGAAACATTACTTGTTTACAACTCAGAAGTTTTTCCTCCTTATTGTTATCAATCTTATTTGCGTGGAAAGGATCAAGTGTAATTACACACATTACCAAGCCGCCTACCAGTCAAAGCCACGGTGTGCCCACCTCCACATGCCACCTGGGTCACCCGGTCTGTGATGCCCTTTACATGCTGGGGAACTCGGTGCCCAGCCAACTGACCCGTGGCTAGTCCCAGTTTGCCGCTGTCGCACTCCCCAAAGGTGTACAAGTCCCCATCAACTGTTAAAAAACATGATCCACAACGCCCCCTCGTTGATTTCATATATCGGTATGATCATATTTAACCTAAAACAGCTTTCTACCCACTAATAGCTATAGGGTAGCTCTATATCCCTAAAATGCAGTTGAACTGATTGCACGCAGCCCTGTTGACAGTGGTGAAGTACAGGCTTTGGAACAATCATCTCACCGGTGACGAAAGCAGAGTGGTAGTATCCACAGGACACCCAAGATACCGGCCGGCCCACGGTGACCTCGCGGGGGGTCAAGGAATTCATCTCCTTCCCCAGGCCGATCTGTCCCTCTGTGTTGTCACCCCACGTGAACAGCTTACCACTTTCTAGAAGGCCAGAATGATGATTAGTCTCAGCACATATAAGGGAAATATGTGCAATGGGGAATATAGATGGCTGACTGATATGCTAAAAGTTGACAGTTGATGGCACACGAGGTACAGAAAAAGCTACTGAATTTTCATTCTGTGGTTGTCATTGGAAACCTACCTAATATTTAATTGTCACTATGAACCAAAACATTCTCATTGTGGCAATTTGATGTTTTACCTGTGAGGGCAGCAGAGGTGTTGGAACCAGCAACAAGCATTTTGATTGGTCCATGTGAACTAAAGAAATCCACCAATTGGAAGGTGGTCCTCTCCTCACAATCTCCCAGTCCTAGCTGGCCTTCATTGTTCCCACCAGTAGAATACACATTTCCCCGAGCTGTGTACACACACAACAGACAAACCTAGCTCAATCTCAGTTCTGTTACATCAAGGATTTTGCTGAGCGTGGTTACTAGAAAATGTGGTATTCAGAGGCCTAATTCTTCCTACATCATAAAAACTGTTTACTTACATGTGCATACTAAAGTGTGATTTCTTCCGCAGGCTGCAAGCCAAACCTTTTCAGACTTCAGAGCTTATAAAATGACAAGAATGAGAAAGACATTGTCTTTTTCAGGTTGCAGTAAACTACAATAGCATCCCTTTCTCACCTCATCATCCTTCTTTAAAAGAAAAGTAGATTACCAGATTACAGACACCTCAATATAAGATTAGAGCACTAACAAATCTCTGTTTTTATCTTTTGCTGCTAGTATCCATTTACAACACAGAAACACCTAAACTAATTATGTTGATAAATATTCAATACATGTAGATTATTTCAGTTTTTCACATTCAAGGTGAGATGACGAGCTGTGTTTGCCAGCAGTAATGTCCCGTTTTGAAACATACAAAGGATACATTTTTAAACCAACCTTTTACACAAGTAGGCTTGTTCACCGTCGTCTTTGACCCCAAACCCAGCTGACCCCAGTTATTACTGCCAAACATGAAAAGTTTGCCATTTTCTGTTGAAAAAAAATGAAACCATTCATCTGCTGCACTTCAGCAGCATTTTATTGGCATCAACTTAAATTTGAAATGTATGATGAAGTACTGTTTAAAATTAGTATAGCTGGTCTAGCTATTCTATGTGGCTTTGATCACCACAATCAATATGAAAAACGCTGACCTGTTATCAATGCTGTGTGCTCATCCCCGCAGGAGATTTTCAGAGGTATGTCGTTTTTCAGCCAAAATTTACTAGGGACGTTATCTGCAAATTTGCTTTTTCCGAAGGTAAAGACTGCTCCCGATTCTGTTTGAAAACAAGCCATAAACATACCTGAAATAACAATAGCACTGGCAGAAGATAGATAACCCACACACACAACACAATACACAACCACTAGAACAAGCCATTGTAGTGGCTAGATACGTTAACGTGCGTGTTACTAGATATCTGTGAACCATATTATTCTTCAGGAATTATGTAAACGGCACTCAGAGGCTGTCATTGATCTCATCACAGCTAGCTATCTAGTGGACTGTACATTACTGGACTGTACATTACTGCCCCGCACATTACTGCCCGCTACGTAAACTTTGCCTAATATCTAAGTCTGTCTGCATTACACAGGCAGGTAGCAAACGTTAGCTAGCTAATTAGCTAGCTAGTACTCACTACTAGCAAACGGCAACGTTTATATTAATCCTGAAACATATGCAAACGAGTGAGTACGATATGTAACAAATTTACCAGGGATTTCGTCTTCTGTCTCCCCTGCCATCGTGGTGTCTAATCAGCTTAACAACACTGTTGCTAAGTGCTCGTGTAGTAGTTATCATCCGAAACAACCCGGATGTAAACAACATTTCACCTGTAGCAACGAAAACCATGCTACTACGTGCTACTACGGGTTTCAAAAACTGGGTCCTTACGTCCCTAAACTGGACACTACTCCTTCATCCATTCCCTGTTCTGCCTCCGCTAGTCTTTTGGCGGATCCCCGCACATATTTACTGTATATTTATATGGGACGAATGCCTACACTCATTAAAGGGGATAATGAAGTCTTATCAAGTGCAGCATGCTTTCAGTAACAACAATTTTACTGTAACTTCAGGGACATGTTTCAAGTGGTTTATAAAATTCTTCAAATGTGTCTTGACTTGGTCAGTCAACTTGTTCTAAATTAATATAAAGAATACAAAAGAATTGCTGTGTCCATATGCAATAAAAATATAACAATGTCAACTACAGGTTTATGTTTAAAACAATATTTATTTTGTATTCATTTTCATATTACAGGTATTTCACCAGGAAATTCAGTAAAGAAAAAATCAGATTTTTTCAAGTACTTATCTGGATGCATAAGTACTAATATTATCCACACCGACAGTGTGGAGGGGTGACCTGCATCAGTGATTTTGACTAGATGCCTGATAATTTCCAGACGCATACAGCAGTATTCTGTAATCTTGTGCATATAAAATTCAGCCATATATACACAAATACTACTAATAATATACATTTCTTATGTGATTAGCATTACTGTATTGGGGTTTATTCTAACAAAACACAAAATGATTCTCTTGAGCAATAGTAATAAATTGTGCATAGTATTCGGAGGAGAACCTGTATCAATAATTAGACAGATCACCTGTAGATACAATATTTAATACCTTATGGACTCACTAGATATGAAAAATAAAATGACCTTACATACCTAGTTGCAGTCAAAACAGGTCATAGAAATCTGTGGTAGAAAAACTGGTTGGATTGTAATAGAGAAACAAGCTACTGTGTACATGGTACTGGTTTATCTTCTAAAAAAGATTAGTCCCTGTAACATCCAGTATTCTACATAAAACACTTTATGATAATGAGGATGCCATCCCATCTTACTTTTTCGTTTTGGGCATGATCCTGCTATCTCTTCCACTACTATTGCTTCTATAGCAGTAATGCTAATGAAGCCAAATGATGTAAGTCAGTTATTTTTCAAAACTCTATAAACAATACTACAATCAAGGGACAGTAAATCCTGATTTCAATGTGAATTGTACCTTTATAATCTGCATCGTACTACATTACGTATTTTTATTTGAGAGAATCTACTGGTAATGCAGACAAAACAAAATAGAAATGTGATGTTCCATTATCGCCACATTTATTTACACATTAAAATGTTTTTAATTGATCCGATTCTATTAGGCACTTTTAGCATGTTCTAGCATGTTAATGGTAAGGAAACCCAGACACTTAGAAGTAAGCCTGTGCACAAATTTTACACCAAATCCTTTTAATTAATCTAAAACTTAACAAAGAGTAATGTTTAGAAAACATGGCCATGTATATTTAAAACATATTCTACTTTTAGGAAAGCAATGAGATCTGTTGACTTGGATGGATGGAAATTATCTGAATGTCTTACTCTATAGGCTTCCACTGCTCTGCCTCTCTGCTTCTTCTCCCTGTTTTGAATCAAGTAAAAGAACAGCCCATGCCATGTTATATTGGCAATACACTTCAAACCCCTGAGTTGTCCCATTGCTTCTTCTCAAAGCTATGCAAAATCAGCCTGAGGCAGTTTAACTGACCGTATTTTTTAGGATCAATGCTCCCTTTGGTTGCTAACAGCTTTACTTTGCATCTTCGCAATAGGTTGTAATCTCAATCATCTCACATGGAACACCAGCCTGTAAATTCTGTTACCAGGATGTGAACTATGCCACACCTGACCAGTCAGATGATTATAACAACAAAGTTACTCTCAAATGTCAAGTCTTCTTCCACAGCCTTACTTTTAACATTAAGACTTTTTAACATTCAATTAATTGTGAAATGTCGTAATTAGGACCACTTCCATGTTTTTGATTGAGATTAATAGACCTTGCGTTTAACCAATGTAAAAAAATGTCCTTTCACCTTTTCACATGTTTAAAAAATGAAATATATTTGAAATACACCTGCTATTCTCATGCCTTAACAATTGCCAGGGTTTTCACAATAACCCCTAAAACACGCAAGAGGGCGCGTGGAGAGAACGAGGCCTGCAGAACCACAAACAGCTCATTCATTCATTGGCCATTGAGGAGAAAGCGACTGCGCTGTGAGAGACAGCGGGTGAATCAGCTGAACCAACGAAGGCCAGTGGAGAATCACAGCAACGCAGCCGCGCTGAAAACCCAGCGCCTCATTTTACTGTAGTATGGCATCTAGGAGAATGGAGACCAAACCAGTTATAACCTGCCTCAAAACCCTCCTCGTGGTCTATTCCTTCGTGTTTTGGGTAAGCAGATGAGAAATCAATAGTTTATTCTTGTCCTAAATGTCATATTTAGGTAATGAGGTTTCTAAAAGGTTGATCGTTTACATTGCAAAATCGGAAATGTATTTGTGTGCTCACGAGCTGCTGCCTCGAAACAAGTGCATGTTTATTGGTGTGCGCGCTGTGTGGACCGTTATCTTTATAGGCAAGCGTTATTGTAACGTTTAATGAGTTTTTATAGGTCATGGAATCAATAGTATCACGTTAGCTATAAGTACTATTACAGTTGATTTGGAAATGTCATGAATAATTTGTCGTTGCTTATATCGAAGTTATCGTTATGTTTCCGTGCTTTGTAAGTGGAAAATGAATTTAAGAATGTATGAGTCCACAACAGGTAGGCTAATCCGTTTATATGTTTCATAATTTAATACATGGCTCTGGGCCTGGATCAACCTAATGAATGTTGGCATATTCTCAAAGTAACATGGTGGACATGTTATCATGTTGAAAATCTCTTCTGCGGCACCATCCGAATTTAATAAAATCAAGTGTGAGAGATACTGTTGGCAAATTATCTTGCTTTTTGTATTTGGTTAATGGATTAATTCATGTTCTTCTTACTATTATTTTGAGAATGCTAGGACAAAGCAGTTTTAGCCAGGGTGGCGTGGACTTACTATACAATGTCTGTACTATGTTCCATATGGAAAAGACCTTTGAGACTAATAAGGGTAGGCGTGGCTGAGTCGCATAGGTTAGCGGGGCTTGCGTCTTTTACACAAGGACTTTCTCCTGTGCCTATTGGAGAATCAGTAATGTAGTCAGACGGGCAGTCAGGAATCCACATCCACCATAAGTGAACACACATATTTCCAGCTCTAATCCCATCCATCCTTCCCCTCTGCAATGCTCTTTCTGTCTGATCCACATTCTATGCGGCTGGGTCCAAAACGACCCCCTTTTACCTACATAGTGTCCAAGTCCAATCACAGGCCCTGGTCAAATGTAGTGCGCTATCTATAGATTTGGGTGCCATTTAGGAGCCAGACCGTGAACTGTGTCCGTGAACCCCTGAGGTTGTGGCCATGAGGGTCTGACTAATGCCTTGCATGCCCCTGTACAGTCCCTATCTGTGTCGTCACAGACACGGTCATGCTGGCTGCGTATGGGGGGGGATCAGAGGCCTTTTCTTTGAACATGACATGGCATTGATTTAGCTTGGATGCTTTAGATTGATCCATCCACCATGACCTGCCCCTTCTTCATTTGATCTATCCACTATGACCCGCCCCTTCTTCATTTGATCTATCCACCATGACCTGCCCCTTCTTCATTTGATC
>JACXGJ010018386.1:0-10279 GCA_016801105.1 Esox niger
CCTCTTTACACTGGCTGCCTGTTAGGGTTAGGGCTGATTTTAAGGTTTTATTGTTAACCTATAAATCAATTCATGGACTTGCTCCTACTTATCTCGCTGAAATGATCCAGCCATACACACCTGCACGTAACCTTAGATCACAAGATGCAGGCCTTTTAATTGTACCTAAAATCTCTAAAAAAACAGCCGGAGGCAGGGCCTTCTCTCATAGAGCTCCACTACTTTGGAATGATTTACCAATCAAAATTAGAAATGCAGACTCAGTGGAAACCTTCAAGCGTCTACTAAAGACTCATCTCTTCAGCCTGGTCTATGATGAAGTGTAGTCTGGCCCAGGGGCGTGAAGGTGACCAGAAAGGCCTGATACTGTCCACCCTTGCTGTCTTGCCAGGTGGGCTCTCATCGCCACTGGGATGCCCTCCCTCCAATGCCATTCGGGGGCGGAGTCACTGGCTTGTAGTTGTCCCTCTGTTGCACACTGGTGCATTGGGTTGTGCTCTGCTGGCAATACTCGGCCCTCATTCAGGATGATTGCGGTTGGTGGGTGTCCCTCTGGTTGATGCTTGGCAATGTGGGTGGATTGATTTCCTGCCTGTTGGGCCTTGTCCGGGGCCTCCTCCGGATAGGGCCACAGTGTCACTGGACCCCCCTGTCTCAGCCCCAACGTCATACGCTGCTATATTATTGTGATCGGGGAGTAGGGTCAGTCAGTTGCCTTCTCCACTATAAATCCATGTAGATCTAGTGAATGCATTTTCTAAATTTTCCCTGTTTTCTGTTGTCTTTAACTTAGGAGGACACGAGGTCCTAACCCGCACATGCGGAGTACCAGGCATGACTCGTCCCGGTCCCTGTCCAAAGTCCTCCTGGTTGTGTTGCTGATCAAGATCACAGCTGCCACTGTCCTGACCCCCCTTCTTCCCGATTTCCCAATGTCTGTCCCGTTCCTTGACCATCTGGTTATGCCCCTCATCTAGGCTGGATTTGAATGGACGCTGGGAATAGCCCACATGCATTGAACTATTAAAACTTGGACTCTTAATATGTTCACCCGGCACAGCCAGAAGAGGACTGGTCACCCCTCGGAGCCTGGTTCCTCTCTAGGTTTCTTCCTAAATTTCGGCTCTCATAGGGAGTTTTTCCTAGCCACTGAAGTTCAACACCACTGTTGTTTGCTCCTTGGGGTTTAAGGTCGGGTGTTTTGTGAAAGCACTTTGCGACACCTGCTGATGTAAAAAGGGCTTTATAAAATAAATTTGATTGATTGATTGATTGAATGTCTGTGTATGTTTTGTACACAAACATGATGTTGCGGGTCATTTTGACCCGGATGCTTTTATGTGTCTATGTATTTGCACAGGTGCAAAATAAACAAGTGTCTTTGATTTATTTTGTTGTGTCTGGTCCTGGTTGCACTTTTAGGATTGTGTTTGGTTGAAAATGGGCTTTCCCAAAGCTTCTTCTCAGTAAGAGAGCAACAGGTCTCTGACACTGACACTCAAAAAGTAGCTCCAAAAGATTTACCATCAATGAAGTCTTATCACAAATTCTGGACTGTGACAGTGAAAAAGAAGAAGAGGTTTCAGAGACAGAGGACATTTCAGAGATAGAGGCCAATGCTGTTGATGATCCAGATTTTGTCTTCAGTGAAGGGGATTCAGAGGAGGAGCTTGCTGTACTACCCCCTCCATCAGATGAGAGAGAGAACATGCTACAACCACCATAAAGAGAAAAGACATGGATGTCTAAAGATGGTCATATTGAATGGTCACCGTCACCACAACAAAGTCAAGGAAGACTCTCAGCTTCCAGTGTAATATAAATGGTTCCAGGGCCTACACGATTTGCTGTCACTTGAGTCCATGACATACAATCAGCTTTTGAGCTACCCCTAGCAGTAGAGAAGATTGTACTGGACATAACCAAGTTGGAGAGGAGCCGTGTGTTTCAAGTGAAGTGGAAGCCACTGGATCAGATTTACTTTAATGCTTAGATTGGATTGCTCATATTAGCTGGCGTCTACCGGTCAAATGGAGAAGCAACTGCCAGCCTGTGGAATGAAGAGAATGGAAGGCCAATATTTCAGACTATATTTTGAACTACAGAAGAGAAAGCTGACCATGGTTGGAACTTCTGAAAATGCAGGGCAGAACTGTGCATTCCTCAAAATTAGCTTTCTCTGAAAATGCAACTGTTGTTAAATACTGCCCAAAGAAAAACAAAAATGTTCTTGTAATGAGCACAATGCACAAAGATGCATCGCTGAGTGCAAGAGAGGACTTCAAATCATAATGGACTACAATTCCACAAAAGGAGGAGTTGAAAATTTGGAAAAAGTCACATCAGCATATAGTTGTCAGCGCATGACTGCCCGCTGGCCTTTGGTGATTTTCTACAACGTTGTGGATGTGTCTGCTTACAATGCCTATGTCCTGTGGACTGAAATCAACCAGCAATGGAATGGTGGCAAATTATACAGATGCCAGCTTTTCCTTGAGGAGCTCTCATCACTCCCAAGATCCAGAGGAGAACCACCATCGACAGCAGCTGCATCTGCCATCCAAAAAATTCAAGCTGGACTATCAAGACCTTTCTCCAATCAACCAGCAATGGATCTAGTGGATACAGGCAGTGGCAAGAAACGGAAAAGATGCCAGCTCTGCCCCCCCCGACAAGACAGTAAACCCAGCACCACTTGTGTTGAATGCAATAAATACATCTGCAGAAAGCACACACTCACACTGTGTTCAACATGTGGAGAGAAAGACTGAAGGGATAATATTGACCAATAGGGGGGGAAAAAAGCCTACTTGGGGAAACTAAAAAATCTTGTTTGTGAGAAAGGAAATATGTTTAACCAAATAGTTCTCAAATATCATAAAAAATATATATATTCTTCTTTCTGAAATATCTGATGAGATAAAATAAAGATGTTGCTATTTATACTTGATTCTCTGAGTGTCTGGAGTGTGTTTAAACTGTGTGGGTCAATTTGACCCGTAACATAATGGATGTAATTTTTATTTAGCATAACAGGAGGGTTAAGAAAGCTTCGACATCTACGGATGTGTTTTGAATCTAATTCCAGTCACACTCCCATATTTACTAAACATGTACATTGTGTTGTTCTTTAAAGGCTTTGCCAACCATTGTTGTTGCATCAACCCATACTAAATCTTTGTCACCGGGTAAGTGCTTGTTAGTCCCTTTCAAACCAGCCTTCCCCAATGACACATCATATTGGATCAGCACCTGGACTAGACTGAAGGCATCAACTCCAACAGGGTTTTGTTTTGACTTCATACGCTGCAGAGGCAAATGTAGCAAGAAATCAAATTAGTGAGCACCAACCCTCAATCCACAACCAGAACTCACACTACAAAACGGTTCGGTCCAATGACTCGAAACAAAATGTGTGTAAATGAACCGAGGGAAGCTAACCACAACACTAGCATTAGGGCTAAACAAAATCCAAGAAATAGCTCTAAAACCAGTGATAAAACGAGGGAAAGAAGAAACATTTGCCATTGTGATATATATATTATGTCATCCCCAATAAGGTTTATCAAATGTGGAGTTAGCAAAGTCTTACATCCTAACCAGGGCTGACACATCAGTCACAGTCCTAACAGAAATGTTGCCAGGCATTCTCTCTACTCATCCAAGCAACATGCAGATTATTATCCACACTGGGACTTTTGGCATTCTACGAAGGATAATTGGCTATGAGATCCTGAAAAAGTATTTTTCTATACTACTGGAGAAAATAAACAACTTTCAACATGTTTTCATCTCAGGCCCCATTCCAACCTTGGAAAAGGAATTTAATCTTTTTGCAGACTACTTGGGCTGGATTTGTGGCTGACATCGGCATGCCTCAACCACGGTGTAAGGTTTATTGACAATTTCTATATTTTTTGAAACTATAAAGATTGCGTTAGACCTGATGGGGTTCATCCAAACATCATGGGATGCCAGCTGCTTGGTGCCAACATAAGTCAACCTCTTGGAATGTTGTTGAATACAGCTTTCCCTATGTCTCCCTTGGCAAATGTGTACTGTAGGTGGCAGAGATTTGAGCCCTTTCGGCTAGCAGTGAAAAGCCCTCAGATTGATTTCCGACAATATGGAGAGAGCAAACATGTTACACAGCTTACCGGGGCTATGGTAATAACCATTTGCAAATATGTGTGGTTGGTGACACAGAGGATCTCACAGATCTTGCTAGGCTCAATTTCCACCAACTTTAGAGGCTGTAGGATATTGTAGAGATTGCTTGTGTATATAATTGTCCCTCAGAAGGGTGGCTGGTGTCTTTCTTAAGAGATAGGGTGAGAAGCTAAGTCCTCCATGAGGAACTCGGATTTGAGCTGTTGCTCTTTTGCATTGAAAGAAGCCAGTTGAGGTGGTTCGGGCATCTGGCAAGGTTTTTCTGGGCAACTGGTAGAAAATGCCAGCCAATCATTCCCCAACAAAGGTCGGCTCGGGCTTTGACTCCGTCTCCAGTGAGGAAAACCTGTTGAAAATCTCTGTCGGCTTTAGCAGCAAACCAGGTTTAACTGGTACAAATCTTTTCTTCCCAGTGACCATGAGAAAGTTGCAGGAGCTGTGTCGGAGGGCTAACAACTCCATTGTTTCTTCCTGGTGGCACAGATGCAGTTTTTTCAATTACTACACTAACATAATCCTTACCTGACATTTGCATCTGACGCCGAGCCTCTAACTTTTTTTACCTGAAGATGGTAGTTCTCCTCCGTGTTGTAGCTACAACAACTACAATAATAAGGCATAATAATTTAACTTAGCTTAGGGTGTTTAGCGGTGAGTAGTTCCGTTAAATAAGTAAAATTCCAACACAGGCACAGCTCAATTTACTTAAGTGTGGGCTTTGTTGACAGGCTGTACACTGCTCGCTGTTACCTACCTGGCTACCTGCCAGGCATGTTTAAATAATATATAAACTAATTGGTTAAATTCTACTTTAAGTCTATTTGACTTTTTACCACTATAATGGAATGGCTCCCATATATGTAGAGATGGAGATTTAAGAAAAAAGTGGTCTCTTCATTTTTTCCAGAACTGAATTTTCCCCACAATAGCTTTGATGTTAAAATATATTGTTTTGAAATCAACTGAGAAATTGGGTAGGATTGAAAGTCATCACCCATTGTTGATGATAGAATAATCTTACAGACGTGGTCAAGATATACATGATGTTATGATTTTGGCTGCCAGACACTTTTTTAAATAAAATGAGAATAAGACCATATTGGGGAATATGGTCTCATTCGGCGGCTAATCAATACATTGTGGTTTGTCTTCTTTCACATTAGCAACTGTGTTGCACATTTCCTATTTTTGATTTATTTGTGAATGTTTGTGTTTTTAACATTTTCACTTTCCTTATCAAATGAATTCTGGATCCATCCCTATTACCAATTGTTCATGGCCGTCTCGAAATGGTGGCCTGTGTAGATTCAGGAATGCACATGGTGTTTCTTTTCTGTTGACTTAATTAAGTGAAGGCAGGAGGGAATGATAACAGTTCAAAGCGAATCAAACTGGTACGTAGTTACATGAAAAATTTGTTTTTTACTTTTTGCATAGTTATAAAACAGCATTGGCTTCTGGTATGGTTTATATCTTTTAGTCACAGTATTTGTGCAATTAGTTTTTTTGAAAATGGTTTGATGTATAGTCTAACAGTCATGGTTGATTAAAATACATTTGACCACTTTGATATGGCTTAGTAAAGTAAGAAGTAATTTCTGGGATGAGTAAGTGAATATTAGAATGTGACTGTTAAGTTTGTTTGTTTTTGATATTCAAATAGAAGTAATCTTGTTAACCCCATGCACTATGGAATGAGTGGGTAAAAAGGAACAGGGTGCCCGTTTTTTTAATTCCTTACCTGGGTGTTTGCTATATTTTAATTGAAACAGAGTAAATAATTCTGCATCAAGTTCTCTTCTGGAGAGTAATAAACCAAAAATGCAACACCCCAGGGGTGTACTACCCACTGATACAAACACCAGTGTGGGGGGCTGTGTAAATTGGGTTTTAGACACGTTTGAACTCTTTAGAAAAGAGTTGAACTCTTTATTCTTCTGATTTTGACTGGTTACGGCCATAAGTTAGCCCTCAAACATCAAATAGGTGTCACGTCCTGGCTATGCCCCTAGCCATCTCTGCACTGAGCTGGGGCCTTAGTCAGGACAGGACAAAAAGAGATGCCTCTAGGCATCTCTATGTAAGTTTGGTCTCTCCAATTGGAGGCAGGTGTATATCGTTGCCTCCAATTGGGGATCACATTTATGTGAATGTTGGTCCACACTCAGTGTGGATCATTATGGTTTGTTGTTGCTCCTTAGCCTGTACCCAAGTCACGGTAAGCTGCTTTCAGTTTGGTTTCTTTTATTTTAATAAAGGACTATGGATTACAACACTACGTCTCTGCGCCTGTTTCCTACAACCAGCTGTGTGAAAATAGGTTGGAAGCCAAATTGAAACATTAGGAGTGGAGGCTATGTGTTTAAAGTAGATATTTTTAGAGAAAGTTGTCTAGTACAGAACAAAGATTTAGGAATTGGATCTGGATTCTTAATTTCCCTGTGTAAAAGTGTAACATGTTTATAGTCTGGTTCACTGACATTTAATTAGGACCCTCCCACCCTACTTCAGGGTGAGTTTTGAAGAGATAGGGGGTATGATTTATGACAAGATAACAGAGTGTCTTTGTTGTGTCAGTTCAATCAGGAAGAGGCTTAGCGAGTCCAAGATGTTGGAAAATGTTATGATTTGCAATAAGGTATTTAATTATTTGTGTGAAAACCAGGGTGAATATAGTTGTAATTTTAAGGCAAACCAAGCAGACGTAATCATACATCAAATACGATCTTGTTAGATTATGAACTGAGAATTGTTATAAACTGTTTTTGACACTGATATGTCAATGTAAGCAAGCTAGGTTTGTTTACATTGTAATAGGAAACGGTCATTGAATTTATACCAACTACAGAATAAAGTGAAATTGTTATTTTCCTACGCTGGTAGAACAGAAGCACCAGAAATGCTATTATTTTAACTATTACAGTTTACAACTGTTCCAATATATTTAGGCAACTGAAGCAGAAGACATTTAATATTTTGTTGTAAGTTTAAGTGTTGGGTAGACAAGTGAGCAACTAGCCAATGTAATGGACATATTTCTGATTGTGTACTGTGCAGTTACCACTAATCTTCTCAAGGAGAACTCGCTGACCGACCGGTACAAGACACATGAAAGCAATTCAGGGATAAAGACTGGATCTCACATGCACCCATGGACTGTCCCACAGCTTCAAGAGAATTCTACTCCCCGCGGTGCAAAGCGTCTCCAGTAATGCCTGTTCCTGGCAGCTGGACTAATTCTTGTCCTAAAGAGGGTCACCCCCAACTGACGGGGGGGGCTAAGGAATGTTTCGGTTCTGAACAACATTTATTGGTGCGTGAAAGGTCCACTGCACTGGAGCAAGCCATGCTGATTGGATCCATACCAGATCCAATCACCATGCAGTTTTCAGTCAGTGAGCTGAGAGAGCAACCTGGGTCCACGCCACACACTATAGCAGGGCTCCAGTGTTTAAAGGTAAGGGGGGGTGAATTGAAGTCACCCAAAAGTAAACTGGGTTTTGGTGCTAATAACTGTCTCTTCTGACGCAGCCAGCAGCTATAGAGACCTAAGAGACAAAACCCAGAGATAACTAAAGCTGGCACTGTAACGTGCATTTGGACTATAAAGGACTCCACATACTACAGGTCACAGGACAATGGGCCAGTTGACTGGATACAGTCCCAACACAGTGGAAGACACTGTTGTGGTGTTAATGTTGAATTTGTCACTACTCCACTATATATGTACTCTGACTTGATAGGACATCTAAGCAGTTGGCTGGGTCCACATCACACTGACTGCATCTTACCCCAAACTTTAAACTTTCTGTTTCTAACTCAAAACCTTTCCCTTTTTTTGGAAAGGAAAGCCAAAGGTCCAGAGCTGTATATCAAGAATTGACATTTGCATGGAGATGTCACTGGTTCTTTTGTGGGAAGGACAGTGGTGGCTGTTAGGGGCAACTCCATATTAATGCCCATTGTTTTGGAGTGGGATGACCAACAAGCTCATATAGGTGGGATGGATGGGTGTCCAGAAACATTTGGTCCTTCAGTATATAAATGAATGTGTGCATATATTTAAATATATGTATAAAAATATATTTAAATATTGCAGTTTTGGCCAGATACAGAACTTTCTATGTGTGAATATTGAAAAGAAATACATTTAAATGCTAATATGTTTCAGTATTTTTATATATTCCATTATATTAATTTTGCATATAGGTTGACTCCCCCACCCCTTTGGGCTGGGGCCATAGGACAGGACAAAAGAAGGTGCCTCTAGGCACCTCTTTTAATTTGGTCTCCCCAATTGGAGGCGGATGTAGAATGTTGCCTCCTATTGGGGAACCCTTTTATGTTGAATGTTTCCCCACACTCTGTGTGGATCATTTTGGTTTTTGGTTGCTGTTTAGCCATTATCCAATATCACCGGTAGCGGCTATTGTTTTGATTAAAATATGGATTTCTACCATCACCACGTCTCTGCGCCTGTGTCTTATCCCCCCGCACTGTGACAGGTGGAACCAGATTTCCTTGGAGGCAATCTTTATAGGGAACTTACTATTCAATTGTCTCACTGACACCTCCTGTGTTTCTAATATTTTGTGTTTTACATTCTGTTTCAAAGTTTTTCTAGCAATGACCTTTGCGAATAACAGATTAGCTGAAAAACTGTGCAGTTGTTTCATCTATTTATTTTAATATGTACATTGGGGAGAACAAATATTTGATCAAGTGTGAGAGATGGAATCTAAAGCAGTGTAAGTATACCTATGATAAAAATTGCAGACCTCTACATGCTTTGTAAGCAGGAAAAACTGCAAAATCAGCAGTGTATCATATACTTGTTTTCCCCACTGTATGTACATACAGTAAGTCTCTCTGGATAAACAAGGCTTGTCTGCTAAACTACTAAAATGTAATGTGCACAGTTCAGACCCTGGTCTTCTGTGTAAACGTTCATATGATCAGGACATGTACACACAAATCAGCCATCCAGTTGTGTATTTGATCTGCAAATCGATAGCACCAGCTGAGCGTGCTGTCTTTTCATGTGTGAACTCAGAATCAACAGGCTTCTAAATAATTATGAAGGTCCATATTCTGGCTCATGTAGCTTCAATTCAGATGCATCCATGTAAGCACCAGATCAGGATTGCTCTTCTATGTTTTAGTTAATCTAAGAACAATAATCACAGTTTGGTTCGTATTTAATTTTATTACATTTTATTTAATAAGTGCTAATTATTAAGCGCACCTATAAATAATGTAGTTTCACTGGATTTCTTGTGTGAACAATGTCATATAAAAACCCTCAAGTGATGATGTTTGAAGGACTGGATTGCAAACCTACCAGTTTATGTTATGATACAGTACTGCTCTGGAAAAAAATGTATTCTTGATATACAGCTCTGGAGTTTTTTGTTCTCTTCCAAAGAAGTTGAAAAGGAAAGTTTTGAGTGAGGAACAGAAGCGTTTAATTTGCAGTGGTCTCTTAATTTTAACACTTCCGTTCCTTAGTCGAAAAAGGAAAGAAACGAAAAAAATCCAGAGCTGTATATCAAAAATTGACATTAGAATAGGAAACAGCTAAATATCTGATTTGATTCAATATCTGAAAATTTAAAAAAGTTTCAAATAGATCCAAAGGAAGCAATAATGGGGTTACATGAAGCAGACATTATGGCAGATTTTTTCAATTATTGGCAAACAAAATGTAAGCAGGAAAAAAAGACTTAGCATTTTCTCAAAAGGTGAATGATGATTGAAATATATATTTGAACTCAACGATAAACTGTAGACCACTGTAGAAATTACATTTCTGAACTGTTTATTTGAATCTAATCTTTTTTTTCAATACCGCCATGAAGAATGCTGTTAAAATGTCCTTTGTTTTCATCCCATATATTATTGGATTAACTACGGGCAGGACTAGGTAAATCATAATGCCACACAGTTTCTGTGCATTAGGGGGTATGTTCTCAAAGCGATATGACAATATCACAAAAGTGCCAACAAATTCATTCAACATAAATGTTATTATTTGAGCTATACAAGTGTTGACAGCCTTGATCCTGGCGTCAGATTGGCGATTAATGATGCATATTATAATAATTTTTAT
>JACXGJ010018387.1:0-10276 GCA_016801105.1 Esox niger
CCCCCCTTTCCCTCCCTCCTCCCCCTTTCCCTCCCTCCTCCCCCTTTCCCTCCCTCCTCCCTTGTATTCCAACCCTCTGGGTTAATCCCATGTCTTGAGTGCAAACAAAAAACCCGTTCTTGGGAGAAGCAGGTGTCTTTCCAACAGGATAGCACCGGATGTGTGTTTGGTCCAACTTGTTGGTCTTTCTATCATCAAGCTTTAGGATTAGATTTTCATCATGCGATAGAATCTCCAAAGCCTCTCTGACTAAGAAGGGCTGCTGTTTATTTTCCCTCAATGTTTCTACTTTACTGGTATCACCATTAAATCTGGGGTGAGATTAGAGATGAAAAAATTATCTCTGTGGAAATCAATCGATAAGTCAATAGAAGTGTACAGAAATGGCATAGGGCCCGGATGCAAAGGTGAGAATAGTTAATTTAGCCAAATAAAAAATTTGCATTTAATGTTCATTAGTTGTACTTTTTTTGCTGAGTTGATTGAGGACATAGTTACAGCAATGACCTGGGGTTAACGGCCTTGCTCACCACAGTTTATAACAGGTGACATTCTCTACCTGTAACCCTTTTCAGATGGACAAGAAAGACATGGCCCAAATACAAACAACACATTCCCTATTAACTGGCATTGCTGGTCACAACAGCAGTGTAAATGGAGGGACTGTTTTGTTGTTTATAGCATTCTCATTATAATTTTGGATAATTGCTAAATATCTTTCTACATCAATGTCATGTAGAGCCTGACTCTATATGTTCATATTTGTGTTTCATTTGCCTGCGGTTGTCAAAGCAATCCACCCCAGTGAAAACATTACCATGGAGGGAGAGCTGGTCATAACGGCCAGTTGATATATAGTTAGACGGTTATCTTAAAGCTAGAGTCCTTAGTTGAAACAATAACAAAGCCTACCTCTATTTTGGTTTTTAAAAAAATCTGCTTTGGTAGAAAGGTTAGGGATGAGTACGAAACATTTTTAACTCCCAAATTTAAAGCCAAGGCCTGACCATCCATGACATCCTAATGAAAGTGGATGTTTTGAGGCTGTAGGCCACCATCAATCTCCAAAACATTTACCTTGGAGTAAAGCGAGCTAATATTTTATGCTATTTTTACAGCTTGTTCTCTTCAGAAAGCAATGGGTACCAATATAAGTCAAAAGATTAATGTAGAGACAAATATTTATTCTTACGCAAATTTGGTCTGTTTGCAGTTATGGTGCTTGTTTTATGACTTTAGCATTTTCTTTCCCCCAAATCTTTACAATTTATGTTAGCAAATGGGCCACATTCAAATCACGGCTTGTGGTGTGGGTCACCGTTAATTCTGTTACAGTCCTATGCAAGTCAATATCCTCCTCATTGGCTCATGTTCTGGCTCCTAACCAAGCCCACAGGTAGACCAATACAAAGTACCAACACATGTTATTGACAACTGCGCCCCGCCCCTTACTCGTTGTAATCCAATCCAATGCCCCGTCTCAGGTAAAACCGGCCGCATATTCTCACTCTATACCCAAAAAGCGAGAAAAGCCGACAAAACCCGTTCGTTCAGAGACAGCTTTGCCGTAGCCCTCATCCTGCGTTGTGACTGAGTTTTCCTGCGTTTAGAAGACAGATCAGATTTACAGAACCAACTAGAAAGTCCAGTTCCACCAACAGAGATGTCACAGGAGCCTGACAGGTAAGTGTTTCAGTTACCACTTCAAGTCCAGCAGAACCAACGTGTAGAGTTGACACGGTAGGCAGTAGCCAACTCAACTGTAGGGCAAAACGACCCGTCGCTATTTCAGAGTTTTTTAGATGTTTTACCCGACGCAGGTGGAATCGAATGGAAGTTCCATGGACTGTGGGAAAGTTGACTTTTTTACATGCGTGCCTGCCAAAACGACAATGAGTCAATCTCCTTATTTATCAGACTTGGGATCCGTGAGAGCGCGGTTGAGGGCTTACAAGCGCTATTTCTCTTGTTCCAGCCTGCCGCGTACAGGTGTATCTCTCCACCTGTTGTGCTATTCAGGTGATGTTCTGAGTTACGTTACAGTGCCGGGTGTGTTATTGACCTGCGATTTATTGACTGATAATGTTTTTAGACTTTGTTTCCAGAATAATTATTTTTGATCATTTATTTGGACCACGCTTTACCAATAACTTAAGTGTGCGGATAGTTATTATGAATTTATGCGGTATATTTACTCTAGCTCTTTATTTAAGGTGTGGAATTCAGTAGGCTATTTCATGCCTTGTCCATTGTTGGAATCATAAATGATTTTATTTATCCTAAATTAAAGTTGAATGGCGAAAAACCGAATAATTCTTTTTTTATTATTTGCTTCAAATTGGTAATGTATAAATGTATTTTGTCATTTTTAAGGGCAATGACAGGAGACTGTTGACTCCAGTGAAATCGTACACCTGTTAGGCGTTGGCCTCTATAGTCAGGGGAACAATGTACGCAAGCCTTCTTCACTGTAGACATTTGAAATATAATTCATTTTGACAGAATTATTTATTTGACTCAGAGAATACGAACACATTTCATTTGGGAAAGGGATTAGATATCCCTAATTAGGATACTATTAAAAATAAACAAAATAATTTGACGTACATAATAAAGAAATGCTTTTTCTAATTATATTCCCAGTTGTTTAATTTTCGCCAAGTAGTTTCATTTAAAATCTAAATACGATCTCAGGCAGTTGGGTTTCTCATTTAAACTTTCCAGGGATTTTTTTAAATTGACCAAACACTGAATTGCAGCTAGGCAATCTTCAAGTTTTATTGCCAGTGAATAACGGATCTATCGGGTTGCAAATCCCTAACGCCTTAATTCGACCCATGGAACATTTTCTGAAAGAAACAATTGGATATTGGATTACTAATAATAAGTTAAGCTTGACCATTCACCATAAAAACATTTGCTGTAGCAACTATAGCTTGGATACGAGAGGATATCAATCCCAAAATTCAGTTTGTGCCATTCTGGAGACGGTTTCGTGTGAATTACGGTTTGAGGATAGAAACGTTTATTATCACACACATTGAAATAATTCCGTTTGTTCATTTAAGGCAAAAGATTTAACGAATTCCGTAAATTATCAAATTCTTGCATGTCCTCTCGCCATTGTTTTCACTATCAATATTGTTCTAAAAATAAAACTCTAAGGCGCGGTTTGTTTTTGTAAAAGAAATGTTAAATAATTTAAAAAGGAATGTTAAATAATCATTTAAAAATAAAGATTAAACATTTCTTTAAAAAAGAATACATGCAATAATATTGTAACTACATAGAATCAAATCATACATTTTAGGCTACTTAATTAAATTCACTAAATTACCAGAACTTCGTTGCACGAAACGTTGCTGAGATTTGGTCTAAGTAACTAAGCAACAGACTTTCACGTCCTTTTCACTACTACTTGGAAAATAAGATTTTTAAGACAATTATAACACTGGACCCTTTTAATATAGTCCCCCATACTTTATAAACACACCAATGAAAAAACATACACGTAAGATGAACTTTTGTTCCTCTTTCAAATCGACCCTGACGGTCTAATTGTTTTATACTGTGCTAAGAGTGTTACTGCTTTTTTTCGAATGACGTCAGTTATGCTTGACGAAGATAATGAAGATGATGATTGTAAGGATTATGAGTGTTCCCAAACAGGTTTTCTAAAAATAAATCAACAAGCCATATGTACAAACTCAGGAATGTTGCACTAGGTCCCCTTCAGGAAACATGAAACCAATAAGAACGAAAGTAGACATAACCAATAGGAGAAACTCAACAGTCACAGGTAACCAATAGGAGAAACTCAACAGTTACAGGTAACCAATAGGAATCTGTCAATATAAGTCATCACACTGGAAGAGCCAGTACAGCATAGTTTTTTGAGAGGCTTTTAAGTCACCAGTTGCTGAGATTTACACAATCGACATGCTTGTACAACAGGTCTCAACATTGCTGATTCCTCCAACTTGATTGTCAGTTGTGAACCCGGTAGTGATTCTTGCTCTGCGAGTTTATTGGTTTCTCAAGCTGTCAGTCTGGCAGATCCATGTGATGTGACTCACAGTTGAACTCACAAGTGCAGATTATTGACATGCCGCTTGACATTTACTGCATTATCCCTCTCTCTTCATCTCCTTCTCTTCTTGGTCTCCAGTAAGAGGGCCGTCCTGGTGTTGCAGAATGACTCCGGCTATGGTCAGCGTAGGAACTACACCAACGAGGACGAGGCATGGAAGTCGTTCCTGGAGAACCCCCTGACGGCCGCCACCAAGGCCATGATGAGTATTAACGGAGATGAGGACAGTGCTGCTGCCCTCGGACTCCTCTACGATTACTACAAGGTACCAAGGTGCTGCGGATGACCCCTGTTATCAACATACTGGATGGCCTCAAACAATGTGAATCCGTCTGTTGGATTAAATCTGCCTCCTCAGTAGCCACGTCCAACAGACACGGTTTCCTGGAGTCGACGCAGATATAAGCCATGAAGACATAGAACGAATGAGCATTAAGTGTGATGGAAAGGCAATGCCTCCATGCAGGAGAGATTACACATTACCAATACAAACGGGACACTGCTGAAGTCCACCAGCAATATGAAACGAATGAAGAGCATTGAAGAAACAAAAAAAGATGTTTCGTACTAAATATATAGAGACAATACAGATGTCAGGTGTAATTCGTAGTAGTAGAGTAGTAGAGTAGCTTTACTTCCAGCCTGTAAAGCAGAAACAGATGTAGTTGTCTGTGTAGAGATGGTTCTTCTATTGGATGTGGTCACTCTCACCACAGCTGTGTTTACCAACCATGCAGGTGCCTCGGGAGAAGAGAACAATACCCCAGGCCAAGACCGAGTCCCTGGGTCCCGACGCAGATCCCAACAAAAGGTACATGTAGGTATAACATCCCTTTTACAGACAACTGGGGGGCAAATGTGCTGCGTGTGTTTGTGCGTGTGTTTGTGCGTGTGTTTGTGCGCATATATGTGTGCCCGCCTGCATGCGTGCATGTGTTTGTGCATACGTGTGTTTGTGCATGCGTGTGTGTGTGCGTGTGTGTGCGTGTGTACGTGCATGTGTGTGTGCGTGTGTGTTCATGTACTATTTCTAAATTAACAGAGATGTTTTGGGCCCTTTTGTTTGTCCCTTCTCCAGGCCCTTAATGGCCCCTCTACAGGAGAGTCCCATGGCATCCGCTGACAGCCGGATCCAGTTCTTGAAGGGTCCCATCAACATCCTCCTGCCCAACCAGCTGCATGGTCAGGACCCAAAGCGGGGGGGGCCCTTCCCCTCCCCAGATACCACTGTCACTGTGTCCATTGCCACCGTCCCCAACTACCCCAACGTGAAGACGGAGGTGCCTGCCCACGGCTTCTCTGTTACCGTCCCCAACAACTGTTCTGAGTCCGACAGCCACACGCTGGAGTTCGCCCGGCAGCTCACACACAGCCAGTACAGTCCCAGCACCCAGCCACGAACGCCAGACTCCACCTTCCCCGAGACCTACAAGGACACTTCCCAGGAGGTCTGCACACAGACACGACAAGGGATCCAATAGCCTTTTTCTCTCCTCTGAAAGCCCCACCCTCCTCCGCAACCCCACTCTCAGATCTCTCTGTCCCCCGTCAGACAATACACCTTTCACCTGAGACTCTGAAGCCTCCAATGGTGGGACTCAGCCCTCCCTGGTTTTATTTGAACATGCCAAAATAGTGGACCATAGTATTATTATGCCATTGTCTAGCCCACACAATAAAGTGCTGTACTATTTCCCCCCTACAATAGCCCAGGCCCTTTCTCTGTCCTCTTTTTCTCTTTAACCTGGAGGGGAATTACTTTGGAAAGGAATAACACTTCCACACATCCCCCTTCACATGAAGCAGAGGAGGGAGGGACAGAGAGAGAGAGGGACGGATGGACGGATGGTTGGGAAAGTTGTTTGTTTGTTCTTCCGTGTTAAAGAAAGTATGAAAGAGAGTGTGAGTGAGCGAAACAGAGAAGAGAGAGCAACGTGGAGACCCCTGAGTGCTCCAGCCATAGCCCAGCTCATAGATATTTGTCTAAATATTCTCTCTTCTCTGTCCTCATTGTGTGGTGCAGGTGTTCTCCTTTCCGGGGGATCTTCAGTTACGCATGGCCTCCATCACACCTGAGGAGTACAGCCCTTTTGACCCTGTGCCGGGGTAAGGCGTCCTTCATCCCTCACACACCCCCAGTTGGCCTCCAATATGAAACTCCAGAGAGTGTTATTCACCACAGCTCGCTGGGTTTCACCAGCATTCTTCAGTGGAAAAGCTACTTGCCACACTCAATGCTTTCATGGCCTCTGTGACACTGCAATGGTTTTTGGTGGCAATCCACTCTGTGTTATCAAAGGAATATAACGCTAGATTGTTTAAAACCTAATTTACTGTGAATAAATAAATACTGTATTATTTGATTATTACTTTATAGCTTGGTGACCCCAGGAAATGTCTAAGGTACTCTTTTATTTGGCAAGTAAATTCAGAAAGTCAAGTGTCAGGGCAAAGTGTGTCTGGATTTCAGGTTACCGTTTTCCTAAAGGGAAATACAAAATGTGCTATTTGTCAGTAATATATTTGTATCTGTTAGGAATAATTTTGAATACACTCTGGAAGCATCCAAGTCACTGCGTCAGAAGACAGGTGATGGAACCATGACATACCTGAACAAGGGCCAGTTCTATCCCATCAGCCTCAGGGAGATGGACAACAGCAAAGGGTTGCATCCCATTAGCAAAGTCAGGGTAAGACCACGCCTCTATGCTAATTATCAAAGTCATGGTAAGACCATGCCTCTAAGCTAATTAGCATAGCTTCGCTAATTAGCCCAAAACAACCTCAATGTAATAGAACTTATTTTCTGTGTGAAATAACAAGCAATCTTTTAGATAAAATATTGGCTTTTAGATTTATATTAATCTTAGAAGGTAATTTTGGGGCATATATTATGTATAGGCATTCCTGAGGGTAGCTTGTAGACCTCTGAGGTCTAATTAAGCTGATGACCCTTCATTTCAGAGTGTGGTGATGGTGGTGTTCGGGGAGGAGAAGTGCAGAGAAGACCAGCTGAAGCACTGGAAATACTGGCACTCCAGACAGCACACAGCCAAGCAGAGGTGTATTGACATTGGTAAGAGTCTGTGTTGCATTAGGATCCCAGAGCTTGCCAACCCTAGATCCCTGGTACCGTGATCTAGGGTTTGGGAATTTCTGCCCTAGACTACACTTAACACTAGTTTATGTTGTAGAGCACAAATAGATTTGTTATTAAATAAATGGCAAAAAAGATAAAAACTTCAATATGGTGATTGTAACCCTCTGTTTATTTCATTTTATTATTTGTGCTTACCTCAAACACTTGGGAAGACCTACATTTCCAATACAGATCTCCAGAAGCTGTCACCATATCTGCTGTGTACTTCTATTGCCATATAACTATATTAACATGTAACTTTATTAACATATAACTGTATTACCATATAACTTTATTAACATGTAACTATATTAACATATAACTTTATTAACATATGACCATATTAACATATTACCATATTAACTTATGACTATATTAACATATGACCAAATTAACATATGACCATATTAACATATGACCATATTACTATATAACTGCATGCTCATATGACCATATTACCATATAACTGCATTAAAGATCATTAAAGATCCCAGGGCACTAACATAACATTAGGGATGTAACCCAGTTTCCTGACTCTCTGTGATCATTAAAGATCCCAGGGCACTAACATATTATTAGGGATGTAACCCAGTGTCCTGACTCTCTGTGATCATTAAAGATCCCAGGGCACTAACATATTATTAGGGATGTAACCCAGTGTCCTGACTCTCTGTGATCATTAAAGATCCCAGGGCACTAACATAACATTAGGGATGTAACCCAGTGTCCTGACTCTCTGTGATCATTAAAGATCCCAGGGCATTAACATATTATTAGGGATGTAACCCAGTGTCCTGACTCTCTGTGGTCATTAAACATCCCAGGGCACTAACATATTATTAGGGATGTAACCCAGTGTCCTGACTCTCTGTGATCATTAAAGATCCCAGGGCACTAACATAACATTAGGGATGTAACCCAGTGTCCTGACTCTCTGTGATCATTAAAGATCCCAGGGCACTAACATAACATTAGGGATGTAACCCAGTGTCCTGACTCTCTGTGATCATTAAAGATCCCAGGGCACTAACATATTATTAGGGATGTAACCCGATGTCCTGGATACATTTCCAACCTGGCCCTAATGTCATCACGGCCACCTAATCCCTAATCCCTACATCCTCCCCACTTTCAACAGGACCATTCGTTCCATCCCCTCCTCTGTAACTACATATTCATTTTATGTAACATTGGCAGTTGATGATGCATGCTAAACAACTGTATGATAAATAGTATGGAAATGAAGAATTAAATAAAAAACTAGCCAGTATAGTTATTTGTATTGTAAGTACATCAATATAAGAATACAAGACCAATCACAGTGGCAGGTTTTGTTTTAGCCACACCTTGGAGGACAAGAACATTTTCTGTTAATCAAACAGATATATATTTGATAACACAAATAATTGGAACATTTATCAAAAACAGTCTCAAAGCACTTTAAAAGTCTAGGAAACTTTCCTGGACTCTGGAATCTGCAATGCTCCCAACACGTTTCACATTTCCCTCATTCCTCCGATGGAATATCCAATACCTCCTGACATATTTCACATTAACCAATGTACAGTAGTTTAATAACCATGTCTACTCCAACAGTACTAACAGTCTTATGTTTTTAATACTTCACAGCTGACTACAAGGAGAGCTTCAACACCATCAGCAATATTGAAGAGATCTCCTACAATGCAATCTCCTTTACCTGGGACATCAACGAGGAAGCAAAGGTTAGATATAGGACACAATGGAGCTACAGCACCTTTATCACACCAACACCCACCTGAGTCTGAGAGACGTGGTTGAATCTTCAGGTCTGAGACGTTCTGCATTGTTACTGTCTGTAGACCACAAGTGAGAGACTGTGTCTGAGAGACGTGGTTGAATCGTCAAGTCTGAGACGTTCTGCATTGTTATTGTCTGTAGACCACAAGTGAGCGACTGAGTCTGAGAGACGTGGTTGAATCGTCAAGTCTGAGACGTTCTGCATTGTTGCTGTCTGTAGACCACAAGTGAGCGACTGAGTCTGAGAGACGTGGTTGAATCGTCAGGTCTGAGACGTTCTGCATTGTTGCTGTCTGTAGACCACAAGTGAGCGACTGAGTCTGAGAGACGTGGTTGAATCGTCAGGTCTGAGACGTTCTGCATTGTTATTGTCTGTAGACCACGAGTGAGAGACTGTGTCTGAGAGACGTGGTTGAATCGTCAGGTCTGAGACGTTCTGCATTGTTATTGTCTGTATACCACAAGTGAGCGACTGAGTCTGATAGGTGTTAAATTAGTGTTAAATACAGACGTCCTTGTCTTAGTCAGTGATACAGAACATTTCCTAATTAGGGTTTGGACTTGTCATAAATCAACACCTAAAATGGGTCTTCAAAGGTTTTTTCCTGAGTTTATTTATGGTGCGTGTTTAGTGCTGCGGTTGAGACCATCAATGTGAGTCGTCTGGGAAGAACATGTACTGGCTATATGTAATATGAACAGCTACAGTAATACTAAGGGCTTGTCTGCTGTCAAAGCCACATTCCTGACTTGTCCAGCCCGTCCATTGTTGAGTAAAGCACAAGGAGTGGAGGACCGTGGGGCAAAGACACAGGTAACAATAGGAGTTGGAACAAGGAAGCATAGCAGAATGCTGGAAACGGGGTTTGACAGCTAGCAATGGAATCCTGTCCGACCGGGTAGGAAGTGACAGTCCTAATCCACCACACCTGACCAGTTTGTTGGGTAGGAAGTGACAGTCCTAATCCACCACACCTGACCAGTTTGTTGGGTAGGAAGTGACAGTCCTAATCCACCACACCTGACCAGTTTGTTGGGTAGGAAGTGACAGTCCTAATCCACCACACCTGACCAGTTTGTTGGGTTGCATGGGACAGCAGGACCCACCAAGCTCATGAACCAGTGCCTTGGTTTCAGGGTTCTAACTGCTGTTAGCCCGGGATGCTAACACATGAATAGGGTAACAGTTAGACAAGCAGAAAGGAGGATGATAGAGTGAGAGATCCATGGACACACACACACACACACACACACACACACACACACAC
>JACXGJ010018388.1:0-10276 GCA_016801105.1 Esox niger
GGGGTGAGATGGACAAGGGCTTGGGGGGGCTCACGGG
Organism: Esox niger; assembly: GCA_016801105.1. Taxonomy (NCBI): domain Eukaryota; kingdom Metazoa; phylum Chordata; class Actinopteri; order Esociformes; family Esocidae; genus Esox; species Esox niger. The sequence goes on from JACXGJ010018388.1 coordinate 38, forward strand.
GCGGTGTGCATGCCCCTCCGTTAGACTGGGGTTGGGGGGGGGTGAGATGGACAAGGGCTTGGGGGGGCTCACGGGGCGGTGTGCATGCCCCTCCGTTAGACTGGGGTTGGGGGGGGGTGAGATGGACAAGGGCTTGGGGGGGCTCACGGGGCGGTGTGCATGCCCCTCCGTTAGAACACGAGTGCATCAACGGAGAATAAGTGCTCATAATGTACATCAAAAAGAAAATACGATCGCTACTTTCGCAAACGTCAGGTCGCAATGTTTAGGAAACACACGTGCACACGCTCACAAAGGTGCCCGGTGCACTGTTTCAGAAGGAAGTGTGAACACACACACACACACACAGGCAGGTGTGAACGAAAAAGAATGACAGACAGTTACGGTACAGGGGGGTGGGTAAAAAGTATGTTCACAGAGGTCAATTGCTCATACAGACACACGTAACCAGTTATAGACCCAACTGTTACCCAGGGATACAAGAAGGGGGTGATTGACTTCGTTTAAATGGTGGTTCAGATCAAAACGCATTTTACGCTAATCTGATTCTTGATACAAGACTATGGAATCCACTCTTTTTACCGTACTTCTCAAAATTATCTTGTAACAGATGACTCATCTAGCTCTTAATTGTTGGACGAATAGGGTCAATTTTGTCTTTATGACCCTTGACCTCTATTTTGATTGGTGACAGTATGTTTACAGCAGGTAGAGTGTGGAGCAAATGTAATAAATGCTTTTGACCTTCTGTTTGTTTCATTTTTCTCCCATTGCCAGCGCGCATGTTCTCTATTTACAAAGTTTACAATCATACCTTCAGGAAGAGGCCTGTGCATGAGATTAACGTCCAAGGTTCCCATCTTCATTTCCCATTTCTGTTTACTTTTCATAGCATTTTGTTTGTGTTGTTTTACCACAGCAGCCAAAAACAAGATTTGCCCCCCTTACCGAAAACGAGTGTAAGGACAAAAAATATATATCTACGTCACCTGACAAGGAAGGGAGGAGCTATCTTTGGTCACCAAAATTAGCAAATAAAACACTAAATCATAAATCATCGAAAGGAAAATGCCAAAGAAAGTGAGAGCACAAAAACAAAAATACGCCATCCAGTGTCTTTAGCAGGCTGGGGGCAAAGGTCAGGGGTGGTTGGGATTCGACGAGGGGTCAGAGCTGTGGCAGGAGTTCGCTTACAAGACTTCACAGGCTTTTCGTGGATAAGGGTGCCGAACCAAAACGGAAGAAACTCTCAGCAAATCAAATCAGCCCATCACTACTTCTTTTCCTCTTTCTCCTCTTCCTCCTCTCCTTCCTCCTCAGAGCAGTAGCGCTGGAGCAGCAGATGCAGGTGTTGCTGAAGGGCGTCTGGTTGCGTGGCCTCTGGGGTGTCGTCCAGCCGCTCCAGGTGCACATGCTTACCCTGGGCGTCCCTCACCACAGTCCTCTTCTGGGTCCGAGACTTACGCATCTGGGTCCTGCACACGGCAGAGAGGAAGAGGGACGGATTGGAGGGAAGAAGGGTGGGCGCGGGTGAGTGAGGTGGAGACAAACGAAAGAGGAAGGGAGATTTTACCAATCATTGCAAAACAATCTTGACGTTGTTGTCAACACCATTGACAGGCCGTCAAACGAAACAAACTCTGAACTAGCATTGGTTAGTGGTCAAAACTTTTCTAGCTAATCAACATCTGAAAAACGGAGACCGCTAGCACTCTCCATACCATCAAGAAGCGTTAAAGTCCTAAATGTCTTTAGCGATCTAAATTGTTAAGAGGTCTTCACACCATGCTAATTCAGCCAGGGATCAAACAGTGTTCAAACCGTGCCAGACACCTTGGTTTTATCAACACACATGCCGTTCAGACCTTTTGACCACAGAACCATCGTCTTTCACAACCTCTTTCTCTACTAAATTAGGAAGTTGGATTGTCCCAAATCCTCCAGCGTAACCCAATGCCTAGGTGTGACAGGACAACAGAAAGTAATAACAAACTGAGGCATGGCTTCTCGTAGCTTCAACCGGGCAGATACTATTGTGATAATAAACCTTGCTGAACCACTTCAATAGCATAGTATGAGGTATTCAGCTTTCAAAAATGGGGTTATTGAGCCCCGTATGTAGACACTTGGGACGACTGACCTTCTCAAAGTCGTCTTTGGCTGATGGGAGGTCTGCAGCCAGCGAGGGGTCACCCGTCCGCTTTTCCATCCTCTCGCCTTTCACCACCATCGTCTTGACAACCTTGCTGACCTTTCGGCCTTGCACTCGCTCCGACTCAAAGTCAGAGGCCGTGGTGGCCCCCAGGGTTAGGGGCTCCGCCAAGGTCAACTGAAGGGGTCAAGATTAGGGTTCCCCGATAAGGTATGTTAGGAAGGATGATTAAACATACAGTTAAAATGATGGATTTATCAAACGTTTGTTTAGCCGTGGCTATGGGTTGACCAAACGAGGACTGGGCAAATGCAAAGGTTCTCAGTACAAAAGGCTCAGGAGGCAGATCGAAGGTGAAATGCGCTTGCAGCTCGTCTTGTAGCAGGCTTCCTCATTAACACAGTCAGCACATTTAATTACATACATGAGATCTGGATGGTTCCAGAAAGCATGTATAGAGGATTGTGTTTAACACCGTATGAACCATTTAGTAAATGTTTTCAGAAATACTGAGTTATCGACACAGTATGAATGTCTTGGGGCACCAGGACAACAAACAGACCAAACAACTGACCTCAGTACGATCTCCCTCGCTCCGGACCACTGTCCTCTTCACCACCTTGGAGAAGCCATCCCCCTCCTCCACACTGACCATCTTCTGGTGAGATCCTTCCAATGTCACCTCCTCTCTCTCCACACCGTCTGGAGAGAAGTACTTGCGGATCACTTTCCGTGTGATCTGGGGAAAAGACACCAAAGGGCACTTAAAACCGCTCTAATAAATGCATACTCAAACATTCATAAACTGGAAGCCCTAAAAACTATAGACCAATTTCTAACAATTTTTTTTGCCTCAAGAATGTTTTTATACAGTTAAATGACAAAATATGCATTATACTTTGGAAAATATGGTTTACGTGCCAAGCAAAGGTAAATGCAGACAGACTGAATGCTCTTTCCCTGGGAAGACTGGGCCACTTAACAATGGAAAGACCTAGAAGACTATTATTCCTGTTTTCGTGATCCACTATGTCTATTCTAAGATGAACATCTGTTAATATACGTATGCGTTCCTTTACCTTCTTGACTACCATGTTGCCGTGCTCATCCGTGTACTGTTCTTCCGTAACCGTTTGTGGAGGGATGTCTGGCAGGTCGTCCGCCTGGTGACAGAGCAGAAAAGAGAACCAGTCAGTTCGCTGATCCAGTCAAGGCAAGCTCACAAGCCAACATTCTGTAGCTCAGTTGTGTTTATAACCATTATCGAAGATCAAAGACTCATTCAATCTGCCAGGGAACAAAATGATATGAAATGTGGTGGTGCGGTTTTAAACACAGAAACAAAAAGAAAGGAATCGGTATAAAAATGTTACCAGCGTTACCAACATTTCCTAGTGGAGTGTAAGACAGCGACACCACTAACAAATAAGCCAAAAGTCAACTCCCATGTTATATTCCCTCAGACCACCCAACAGGAATCACCCGACCGGACTCCCCTGATAGGGCCCAGCCCACAGGGACCCCCCGACAGGACTCCCCTGATAAGACCCACACCACAGGGCCACCCGACAGGACTCCCCTGACCGGGCCCAGCCCACCACATGCTGTCCAACGCTGGATACCTGGATGACAACTCTGCGACGGACCACTCTGGTGGTCACCACCTCCTCCTCTGAGCTGTCCGACGACATGGACCCTAGCTCCTGATTTATCTCCTATGAGACACAGCCACCAAGGACACAGCAGATTGTTACAACACGTTGGGCATTTTGTATAGTTACTGCACGCAAAACAACAAGAAGCAACAGTGTTCCTTCTGTTCTCTTTCCCTGGTTCTCTTTGACTTGCCTCTTGATGGAATGCCATAATTCAAAATGTAAAGAATAAGATGGGGGTGGTTTTATGAAATGATGTTGGAAATGGAAGATGAAGAGAAGGCACAGACTAAAAACAAAGAGCGAAACAAGCCATGCAAGATGTGAAATTAAACTCCAAAGCTATTGCGATCAAAGCTTCAAAAAGTAAATTTCTCTATTTTGAATGTTGCTGTAAAATATGAATTATTTTAAGTGAAATAATTGTGATTAATTGACAAAGATGTTATGGAATGAATATGTATTAGGCATGTATCAGTTCCCCTATCAGAAAATAATTTGAACGCAAACATTCTTTTCAATCAGCTTTTTTTTTTTTTAACCTAAATTACTTCATTGTGTCGATCAATGACCTGGTTTTGAGAGAGTTTGACTTGCATTCTGTTGTTTGTTATATACACACACATGCAACTTCACCACCACTCTTCTATTAGTCTGTGTCTGGGTAAGATGATGTCTTCTTTGTAGTAGCTAACACTGCAATCAGAAGCCGGGGCACAAGCCAGAGCAGGATGCAGTGGTCATGCTCGACCTCTTACCCGAACCAGAGAATCGTCATCGTACCCTGCCCGCGACCTGGCGGGAAGCTCTTCGCATGTGGGGAAAGTTTCACTTTCTGGCCTGTCATCAATGCCATACTCCCCTAGACTTTCGCTGCCTGAGGAGAAATGCTTCTGGTCGTCCACCGCCAGGAACTGTGTGCCGTACGAGCGGTTCCTGTCAAGGAACCCTGTTTCCGGAGTGCTGCCGAAGGGTGTCGGTGAAGGAGGCTCCTCGATGTGGTAGACATCCTCGGGTTCCACTGACTCTGACTCGGACATGTCTGAGAAGTCATTTTTGCAGTCAAAGAACTCCGGATCTGACTCCTCTTGGGCGGACTCTGATCGGACGTCTGGCCCAAATGCAGAGAGTGACTTCTCAAATTCAGAAAGCACTCGCTTGAAGTCGGGCGAGAACTCAAATGATTCGGTGGCTACAGATGCAGCGGCCTCGGAAACTGATTCAGGATTCGTCGCAGGGCTCTTTGGGACCTGACCCTTATCTGACAGAGTGTCGCTGAAGACTGGAGAAACAGGACTCATATCTGTGGGCGAAACCTGGCAACACTCGGAGACTTTTAGAGACTGCCGTCCGGAAAAAAACTCATAATAAGGTGGCACAAGAAATTGGCTTGACAACGGCGTAAACAACTCATCTGAGAAGTTCTCCTCAAATTCCTCTTGTGTTATCGTACTCCGGTCAGATAGCTCCTGATTGCCAGTGTCAAATTCCTTCAGTATAGGTGTCACTGCTCTATGTGTAGTAAAATGCCCTAGACCACTGATCTGCAGTGTAGTATCTATCAGAGGTTTATAGTCTGCGGCAGACTTAAGCTTAACAGATGCCACTCCTGAAACGCTGGTTTCTTGACTCATGGCTTGAGCTGTTTTTTGCTCATGTAAATTACATTCTGCTGTCATCGTAGAACGGGCCATCAATTGTCTTTCCTTGGCTTTTTGAGGATTCTGGAAGCAAATTGTGACATCACTTGAACATGGGGACTTCGAATGTGGTATTACAGCATGTAAGTTGCCCTGCATCGGTGACACTCATCAACATATTGCGTCACACTAAATTCAGCAACACCATGTCAAATTTAAATCACTGCAAGAATACCACAAAAGAAACTAAACAGGTCAACATCACCATGCCTAATAAAGTTACAATTAGAGCAAATTGCTTGCACACAAACTGTTGCTACTCCAGAAGTTAATTAAAATTGGTTAGTTACTTCACATGCCATACAAGTGCTTTGTGATTACATGAACATTCCACAAAACAATCCATTTAGCCGACACATTTGTGAATCCTGGCGTTCATTTAGATCACATTGTTTCTAGTCACCATCCATTAGAACGGGGGAGTCTTTCACAGCACGTGCAAGTCAGTTTTTTTATGCTCTTTCTCTTACCCGCAATGGGGCTTCCTGGACCTTTATTGTATTGGCATGGGGGGTCTGGAACTCTACTTCCTGTCTTCTGTCCTGGTCCTGAACTGGGGGTTGCTTCACTGGGACATCTTTCTGGACTGTGTTGAAGCCTTCCAAACCTACAACGTCTTGGGGACTCGGGATGGTCTCAGCAGTCTCAGAACCATGAACAGCCTGTGTCTGTCCCACACATGTGGTAAGCACGTCTACTACCAGGTCGCTCACCCCTGGAAAGCCTTGATCTGTCGTGGAAATGTGTCTCTGCTCTGTTTTAAAGTCACCGTCCAGCACTGACAGAGTGACACCCAAGGTATCTTCTTTAGGCGACAATGGGACGAGCTCAGACGTTAAAACCGATGTCACATGACTGAATGTACCAGCTTTAAATGTCATTGTTTCTTTACCTGTAGCAGCTACGTCTAACTGGTCATCTGACACACACGATTCAGGAGACGACCCCCTTCGACCAACATTTGCCCAGGAATCCAAATTCAATGGCAGATACACAGTGTCTGACGAATCCGATTCAGGCGAAGACGTTCTATCTCTCAGGGGTTCCATGAAGTACTGAGATAAAATTCTCATGAACTGTGGCACTGGAGAGTCGGGCGATAGCCGCCTATACCTGCTGACCTGTTCTAGAGAATCAGGTGACGATGGCCTGCTCTCCAATCCTGAAATGACCATAAGCTCATACTCTGAGCCAGAAGTCATCGATTCAGGGGATGATGACCTCTGTTCATTTGTGGCGTATTCCCTATTACATGAATCCATAAAAGACAAGCCGGACCTTGTATATTGAGGGATTGGTGAGTCTGGAGAAAGCGACCTATTGTCACTCATCTCATGCATTGAATCGGGGGAAGATGTTCTAAAGTCAACCATTGAAATTGTGGCTTCTGCAGACACAGGGCTGTATTTGACTGACTCGCACTCTGCTTCAGTATCGAACAGTGAATCAGGGGAGGAGGACCTATACAAAATCGATGTGATGGACTGTAAAGCGGGACTAAACTCTGGAATGGGCGAATCAGGTGATAGCACCCTATACATATCTACAGATATATATGATTCAGGTGATGAGGGTCTATTATCATATTCGAAAAAAGACACAAATATATCAGTATCCATGTCTAAATCGGACAGCAGTGACTCAGTGGATGATGACCTATATCCCATGTTTGAAATGATATATTCTTTTGATGCCGGTCTAAACTGAGGTATGGGGGAATCCGGAGACAGGCATCTGTACTCATCCACTGATGTTGTAGAATCAGGTGATGATGCTCTAATATCCTCCAGTAACATTAGTGATTCAGGTGACATTGTCCTGTATTCTGATACTGACTCAGGTGATTGTGGGCGGTCCTCTGTATCTGACACAAGTGACTCAGGTGATTCAGGTCTGGATTCGATAAAGACTGCATCAGAAATTAAAGGAGCATTTTCAATATCGGACTTCACTGATTCAGGTGATGTGGATCTATACCCAACAGAATATGTAAGAGAGTCATATAATTCTTGACTGAACTGAGGTATGGGTGAGTCGGGAGACAGTGCCCTGTATTCATCTAGAGATACTACTGAATCAGGAGATGATAGTCTTTCCTCACAAATCATTGAAGCTAATATTGACAACTCAGTGTCATATTCCAAATCTGACAGAACTGAGACAGGTGATGATGATCTGCTTCCTGCCATATATATGATTGGTTCTGGGTAAGACTGTAAATACTGAGGTAGTGGAGAGTCTGGACACAGACATCTGTACTCATCCACTGATGTTGTAGAATCAGGTGATGATGCTCTAATATCCTCCAGTAACATTAATGATTCAGGTGACATGGTCCTGTACTCTGATACTGACTCAGGTGATTGTGGGCGGTCCTCTGTATCTAATACTATAGAATCAGGTGATTCTGGTCTTTGACAAAACCAAAAAGCTTCAGAGATGACACATTCAATATCTGATGTTCCTGAAGTCAACCATTCAGTTGATGATGATCTACATACAGCAACAGACTCAGGTAATGAGTGTCTGAACTCAGGTATGGGAGAGTCTGGTGAAAGTGCCCTGTATTCATTTACTGATGCTATTGAATCAGGTGACGCAGATCGACCTTTCTCTGAAAAGAGTGTCAAGAAGATATCAGAAAGCTCACATTCCTTGTCTGACCATTGTAGTGAAAGTGATCGTGGACTGCCTTCATAAGATAACGACTTCCCAAATCCATCGTCAGAGCAGCACACGGAGCATGGTGAAGTTGACCCGTCTCCCCAAAGAACTGGTACAGCTTCAGGTAATGACTGTCTGAACTCAGGTATGGGAGAGTCTGGTGAAAGTGCCCTGTATTCATTTACTGATGCTATTGATTCAGGTGACGCAGGTCGAACTTTCTCTGAAAAGAGTGTCAAGAAGATATCAGAAAGCTCAAATTCATTATCTGACATTACTGAAGCAAGTGATGATGATCTGCTTCCTGTCATAAACAGACGTGGTTCTGGGAAATACTGTAAATATGGTGGAAGAGGAGAGTCTGGAGACAAACATCTGTACTCATCCACTGATTCTGATGATTCTGGTGAGTCAGGTCTATTGCAGAAAGCAGAATCTTCAAATAGTATATATTGAATTTCTGACATCACTGATTCAGGTGAAACTGACCTGAATTCACCAACAGTTGTAACTGGTTCAGGTAATGACTCTCTGAACTGAGGTATGGGTGAGTCGGGAGACAGTGCCCTGTATTCATCTACAGATACTACTGAATCAGGGGATGATGGTCTTTCCTCACAAAGCACTGAAGTTAATATCGACAACTCAGTGTCATATTCCAAATCTGACAGAAGTGAGACAGGTGATGATGATCTGCTTCCTGCCATATATATGATTGGTTCTGGGTAAGACTGTAAATACTGAGGTAGTGGAGAGTCTGGAGACAGACACCTGTACTCATCCACTGATGTTGTAGAATCAGGTGATGATGCTCTAATATCCTCCAGTAACATTAGTGATTCAGGTGACATGGTCCTGTACTCTGATACTGACTCAGGTGATTGTGGGCGGTCCTGTGTATCTGACACAAGAGACTCTGGTGATTCAGGTCTGGATTCGATAAAGACTGCATCAGATATTAAAGGTGCATTTTCAATATCGGACTTCACTGATTCAGGTGATATGGATCTATACCCAACAGAATATGTAACAGAATCATATAATTCTGGTCTAAAATGAGGTATGGGTGAGTCGGGGGACAGTGCCCTGTATTCATTTACAGATTCTATTGAATCAGGTGAATCTGGTCTCTGACTGAACGCAAAAGATTCAGTCAGCGAATATTCAATTTCATCTGAACTCACTGATTGGGGTGATGATGGTCTGCTTCCAGCCATAAATGTTGCTTCTGGGAAATATTGTAAATATTGTGGAATAGGTGAGTCTGGAGATAAAGATCTGTGCTCGTCCATTGATTTTACCGAATCTGGAGAATCAGATCTTAAAAAGTTCTCAGTTGATAACATTTGACTCAAAAGATCTGACGGCTGGACATACTCAGTTTTACTTCCACAATACTGAAACATACCGGTTTTACTAGTAAAAGTTTCTCCTACATATTGTGGATCAAGTATTGATGAGATCAGCTTCCAATGGTCTACATCGTAAACAAGTTTATAAATTGGCACTTGTATGACCAATTCTGATTTCGAAATTTCATTTTCAGTATCTGAAGCCACTGAATCAAGAGATGATGATCTACCATAAACAACATTTCTAGGTAGATTCTGACAAAACTGAGGTATGGGTGAGTCGGGAGAGAGTGCCCTGTATTCATCTACAGATACTACTGAATCAGGAGATGATGGTCTTTCCTCACAAATCATTGAAGCTAATATTGACAACTCAGTGTCATATTCCAAATCGGACAGAACTGAGACAGGTGATGATGATCTGCTTCCTGCAATATATATGATTGGTTCTGGGTAAGACTGTAAATACTGAGGTAGTGGAGAGTCTGGAGACAGACTTCTGTACTCATCCACTGATGTTGTAGAATCAGGTGATGATGCTCTAATATCCTCCAGTAACATTAGTGATTCAGGTGACATGGTCCTGTACTCTGATACTGACTCAGGTGATTGTGGGTGGTCCTCTGTATACACTACTATAGAATGAGGTGATTCTGGTCTTTGACAAATCTCAAAAGCATCCAAAATGACAAAATCCATTCCTGAAATCACTGACA
>JACXGJ010018389.1:0-10299 GCA_016801105.1 Esox niger
TTCCATCTCTTCCTCATTCTCTCTTACACTCTCTCTCTTTCCATCTCTTCCTCATTCTCTCTTACACTCTCTCTCTTTCCATCTCTTCCTCATTCTCTCTTACACTCTCTCTCTTTCCATCTCTTCCTCATTCTCTCTTACACTCTCTCTCTTTCCATCTCTTCCTCATTCTCTCTTACACTTTCCATTGCCTTCCTGGCGTTTCCTATTTTCTCTCTCTCTCTCTCTCTCTCTCTCACCTATCCTCCCAGTTATCTCACACCTTCTCCACCTCCACCTCCCTCTCTCTCGATCCCTTTCTCTTTCACCCTCCTCCCTGATCAAGATCAGAGGTAACCCTGAATGTCAGACTCAGGGATCAGAACTTCTGTAACATTCCGGAACTCATGATTGGATTTGGGAGAGGAATTTCCACCTTCCTCAAGATTCTGGGAAAAATGCTATACAATGTTGGACTGCCAGGGAACAAGTAGTTATAGAGCATCCGTCTTGTGTTATCTTGACCTTTCCAGACACAAGTCAGGGCAGTTGTCGAGATCCTAAACAAATACTCGTGTATAAAGGCAAACCATGTCAGACTATGGGATTGTGTGGATGTTGTGGTGGAAGTGAAATGATCCAATGGGTCTAATCCCCATGAAACGCTGATATATTTCACATCTACGCCCTCGAAATGTAAGAAAATGGGAAAGCAATCTTCGCTTCAGCAGGACCGTTGCCTTGAAATGTCTATCAAACTGTAACGCTGAAGTTAGCCCAAATTCACTCTTCTGCCAACAAATAATGATGCTGTTTACACAACTATCATCTGGTCTCTATAGCCTCCTTCGCTTTGAGACTGTGAGATCGCTCAAACAGCTCTTTTGTTGCAATTTTCCCTAAATCATGTAGGATTTGCAATAAAGAGCTGCTCTGTTTTCTCTTTCTTCCTGGGGCTCAGGCAACGTTCTTCAGTCAGCCTCACTGGCTTCATACTTTCCAGGGTGCGTAGAGCGGTGTGTGTGTGTGTGTGTGTGTGTGTGTGCGCGTGTGTGTGTGTGTGTGTGTGTACGTAGCGTGTGCAGGAACTTTACATTTGGCGTCAGGATGTGGGCGGGTCTGAGAGAAGCCACTTTGAAGTGTTTGTGGTAGCGTCCCATCTGTGGACAAGATGTGGCTTGGGAGGCGCGTGTTTATGTGTGTGTGCATGTGTGTTTATGTGTGTGTGCATGTGTGTGTGTGTGTGTGCGTGTGTATGTGTGTGTGTGTGTGTGTGTGTGTGTGTGTGTGTGTGTGTGTGTGTGTGTGTGTGTGTGTGTGTGTGTGTGTGTGTGTGTGTGTGTGTGTGTGTGTGTGTGTGTGCATGTGTGTGTTTATGTGTGTGTGTGTGTGTGGAAAGAGTCAGGGGGCCGTTTTGTTCATGTCTTTCACCTCATCATGTGACAATGAACAACATCTTTTAACGTGTTCCTGGGCCAAGATAGATGACAACAAAGACCGTAGATTCACCCACCCAAGTCAAATATCTGGCCTTTCTCCTTGCCGGTTTGAACAGGATTGGCGCTCAATCAAACATCCTGGCAGTTAGTTGCCCATGTCAGTGGGATTAATCAACGGAAAAACCCCCATTAACTGTGATGACTCAACAATGGATAAAACAGACCCTGAAAATATTCAATATAAATATTCAATATAAAACTTTAAAGGAAACTTGCAGCAGTTGATGTGATTTGTTCCTGTCTATGGAACAAAGTAACATCGACATCTCTGAAAAAGCATCTCCAAAAGTGTTGTTTGGGTGTCCCCAAATGTAGAATATTCTGTGGAAAGGGTCATGAACCAGAAAGGGTTCTAATTGGATTATTCAAACACAGCTGAAGGACGTTTTTGGGCAAACCTTCAAAGCAACACTAAGCACAGCTCTCAAAAAATATATTGTCAAAAGGGTTAAACATCAACCAGAGCAAATCCATAATATTTCAGCTGGAAAAAGAACACTGAATGAGCAGTGCTGGAGGGTATCTCAAAGACAGGATGAGCAATACTGGAGGGTATCTCAAAGAGAGGATGAGCAATACTGGAGGGTATCTCAAAGAGAGGATGAGCAGTGCTGGAGGGTATCTCAAAGACAGGATGAGCAATACTGGAGGGTATCTCAAAGAGAGGATGAGCAGTGCTGGAGGGTATCTCAAAGAGAGGATGAGCAGTGCTGGAGGGTATCTCAAAGAGAGGACGATGCTGGAGGGTATCTCAAAGAGAGGACGATGCTGGAGGGTATCTCAAAGAGAGGACGATGCTGGAGGGTATCTCAAAGAGAGAAAGGAGAAGGAACGTACTCCAGGAAAATATTAACAGACATCTGATGACATGTGGATGGCGAAAAGCCTAAGGAAAACATCTATGAAGACAGCAATATTACATTACAGCAAAGATCCCATCAAACCTGTCAAAGCAATTTTTCCTAAGGAAAAAAGGGAAAGCATCTAAACAAGCATTAAAACAATAGCTGGATGGTCACCTTGAATAAAAAATACGCTGAAGAAGATCAGCATGAGCATACATTTATTCCATCAGATATTCCACTCATCAATCAGCCAAAACACTAGATTGGTGTCCAGACAAGCAGGAGCATCACCAGACCTGGGGTCTAATGGGTTCCTAATAGACCGCTTGACCACACAGAGTCAGAGTCATTTCCAATCGACTCCATCACCAGACCTAATGGGTTCCTAATAGACCGCTTGACCACACAGAGTCAGAGTCATTTCCACTCGACTCCATCACCAGACCTAATGGGTTCCTAATAGACCGCTTGACCACACAGAGTCAGAGTCGTTTCCAATCTGTTTGGCCGTTTCCAGACTCCATCACCAACCTTGTCAAGGTGTCTGTCCAAGACCAGCAACTGTCCTCCACAACCCCAGAGTGGAAATAGGCTTTAAGGCTTATTTCCCAGTTGGTGCGTTTGCTTTCACCATGCTGTTGAGGATGATAATCCAGGCAGGAAAGTGAGGTATAGAGGTCCATTTTGACACCCACCCATCCGGACCTACAAGGACAACATGACAACCATTTTCCCAACTGTGGCACCTACAAGACACCTGCTTGGAAACCTTTAAGATAGCGTTGAAACTCTCACACCCAAGGTGATCTGTCTAACAGTAGCAGCAAAACAAAAACCAAATGGAACATGGAGACGGGTAGTTTGTTCTGGGATATTCCCTGTTGATCTTCCCAGATAGGTGGTGGCCTTATCTATGAAATATTTTATATATTGGGAACTCCAAGTAAATTCCAGCAGTTTCTCACACCGCTGAGTCCGATGGGATGCCTGCGTGCCAGAATGATGTCATCTCATTCCGTTACCCATAGTTCCTTGTGTGTTTGTGTTTTTTTACTGTGTGCAGCAGAATCTTGTGAATCAACAGATTTAATCCATTAACATGTTTGCATGACCAGAATGTGGTGTTTTTGTCAAGGTAGAGTGCCGGAAGAGAAAAAAGTCACTTTGGTTAAAGTTATTTTATGTTAAGTTTAGGGTTATGCTAAATTTAGGGTTATGTTATCGTTAGGATTAGGATTAGAGTTGTGTTAAGGTTAGGGTAATGTTATGTTAAGGTTAGGTTGTTCTTAGGCTTATGTAATCATTAGGGTTAGGTTAAGTTGAGAGTTATGTAACAGTTATGGTTATGTTATGGTTAGGGTTATGTTATGTTAGGATTATGTTAAGGTTAGGTAACTTTTTGGGGGTAATTAACACTCACTGGCAAAATATAAAATATACATTTCCCATTTTCACTGGTATTTTGACCATTCGCCATGACATCAACTGTGCTCAAAAACCAAGCCAAGAAGTCCAAGGCACTCTCAGTAAACCTCAACTCTAGCAAGGTGAAATTACAAAAAATTGTTATTGCTCTGAAAGGTCCCAGGAGCACAGTAGGCTCAATCATTATGAAATGGAAGAAGTTTGGAACCACCAAGAATCTTTTAAGAGTCATCCAGCCAAAGTAGCCGGAGAAGAAGGGCTCAAGTCAGAGAAGTGACCAAGAACATGATGGCTCTAACAGAACAGAGAAGGACAACCAACTCTGCAACACACTAGAAATCAGAGTGGCTAAATGGAACGTCTTCTTCAGGGAAATGCATTTGATTTGAAACATGAATGACTTTGAAAGAATTATGAAAAATATTTTCTGGTCTGATTAAATTTAGAATTAGAATTTAGCATTAGGATTTGGGTAACCCTAAACCGAACCCTAACCCTAAACCTAACCCTACCTATTGTGGAAAACCTTTATTATTGCGACACCTCTCAGCAGCAGGAACCTGGAGTCTGTTTAGAATTAAGGGGAAGATTAACTGAGCAAAACCACATAACCAAGACCAAGCTGGAGTGGCTTCAGGACAAGTCAATTAATTTCAATGAGTGGCCCAAGCAAAGCCTTTAACCCCACTGAATATCTGTGGGAACCTGAAGATAGTTCACCAATGCTCCCCATATGATCTGATAGAGTTTGAGATGCTCTACAAGGAAGAATGGGAGTAAACTGCCCAAATCCATGCCTGCAAAGCTACAAAGTAATGGATAAAGGGTATGAATATTTACTGGATTTTGGATTTTATTTCAATTCAATAAATTGGTAAATTAGCCAGGGGGTGGAAGCAGCCTGTCGTGAAGAGGAGTACCGACAAGCAGGCTGGAACAGAGGACAAAATGGCATCAAACAAGAAGAGGGCTTGCAGCCACAATTGTGCCAAATTCCCTGCATCTCCTGCTTCCGTGTCCTGGTCTGCATTTATACACGGTCAGGCTGGGAGACTGTTGCATTTGACTGCTCATCTGAAAACAATTTATCCCAACAATGCGGTTTTTGATTGGTTGTTGGAAAATACTTAGGATCCTGCCTGTGAGTGATGTGTTTTTGTCCGGCAGGCTAACAGACAGAGCTCACCGCCGGGTCAACGGCTGGATCCAGGATGGTTCGATGAAGGATGAACCGCAAACATTTGGCTCGAACTAAGCTTTTTCTGTAGCCAGGTCCTGTATCTGCGTGTGCGGTTTTGCCATGGACAAAAGGAGTTCATTTCTCCCAGATATTGAATGATCCTCTTTGTTGTATTGAACCACATGTCTTTTGCAGCTACTACCTCCTGAGATATGAATCGGACACATTGTAACTGTCAGTGTCTGGCATCCTTCCTGGTTTCTCCTGGTCCGGTCTTTGAAGAGCAATCAAAGGTTTATTAAGCCCAAATATATTAGATCACAGGTACTGTGAGCATTCATAATGTCCAGATCACAGCGGAGCCTTCATAATGTCCAGATCACAGCTGAGTCTTCATAAGGACCAGATCACAGCTGAGTCTTCATAATGTCCAGATCACAGCTGAGTCTTCATGAGGACCAGATCACAGCTGAGTCTTCATGAGGACCAGATCACAGCTGAGTCTTCATGAGGACCAGATCACAGCTGAGTCTTCATGAGGACCAGATCACAGCTGAGTCTTCATGAGGACCAGATCACAGCTGAGTCTTCATGAGGACCAGATCACAGCTGAGTCTTCATAAGGACCAGATCACAGCTGAGTCTTCATGACGACCAGATCACAGCTGAGCCTTCATGAGGACCAGATCACCTGCAACAGGGTGAACCAGAGAGATGAGACAGATTCCTCTTTAGGGATGTAACTAATCTTGATACATTCCTCAACCTTCCTTCCATGGTCTTTCCTATCTTACTTTCTTCTCCATCTCATACTGTCATGTCTAGACCAGGAGCTCTCTCTCTGTAAACACAACAGGTAATTACAGGCAATGCATCATACCTGAAAGTCTGCACATCAAGCAGGGATATTAAAAATAGCATTGACTATCCAAGGAATTGCCCCTTGAGCAGGAACTTTCATGTATTGAGAGAGATTAGCCAGTCCTTAACTGATTTCTCCAAGATGTTTAATCTCTACGATATTATGAATGAGCTGGCCTCATTCTTTGTCTGGGAGATATGGCTGTAATGGAGTGTTGCCAACTACGCCAAGCGCCATCTTAACAGGTTTATACATGTTATTTTAGCATCCATATGTGTTTGATAAGTGTAAAAATCCCCGATGCGCACTCTCATGATGATGTCATCACCCCATCCGTCATGGACAGGAACTGACCGGATGAGTTTCTCTTGAACCTCAGTTCTGAGAGGGAGGGAGAATGGGAACATTAAAGTACAGAAATGAAGGGAAATAAATGGGTAATTAATTGAAAAAGGGGGGATACAGTAAGAGAATGGTATGTGACAAAATGTTATGTGAGAGAACGATATGTGATTCCAGTCCCAGACTGTTTCATCTTTAAATCAATACCCTCCCAGTTATTAGTAATCAATTTAAACTGACACATCTGTTAGCCCTTGACTGTTGACTAATGACTTGGTTATCAAAACAGGAAACAATAGAAAGCATCTGTTTTTAATGTGGCTTACTCATGTAACTGTCTGTACATTCATGGATTTGCTTAGTCATGCCTATTTCTGTTTTATTACACAATACAAAACACAGCCTCTATATTTTTATATATTTTTATTTTTTATGATTACGTATGAGTAAAAGGCCAATATGCCTAATTATACTTTATGAATCAATAATATCTCAAAACAATCCATCACTATTCTTATTAAAGCAAAACATTAGATGTGAACTATGAAACTTATTCAATAAAAGGATATATTCTGGCATCTGATATGAGGCAAATAAATAAAACCAGATACAACCAGCTTACTCACCCTCATCATTTCGGCCTGTAATGTCTAACACAGTGCAGGCGAGCCTGGTCAAAGGTCGGTTGGTGCTGTCTGGCCAAGGCATTCATATGACAGTAGGAGTTGGCTATAACACACAAAATCATTTGGAACCACGTTTATTTCTGGTCTCAGATTCATTACGATATTACGGATCCATACAGTGGGGAGAACAACTATTTAATACATTTTGCAGGTTATCCTACTTACAAAGCATTTAGAGATCTGTAGTTTTTACCATAAGTACACTTCAACTGTGAGAGACAGAATCTAAAACAAAAATCCAGAAAATCACATTGTATGAATTTTAAATAATTAATTTGCATTGTATTGCATTACATAAGTATTTGATATATCAGAAAAGCAGAACATAGTATTTGGTACAGAAATCTTTGTTTGCAATTACAGAGATCATACGTTTCCTGTAGTTCTTGACCAGGTCTGCACACACTGCAGCAGGGATTTTGGCCCACTCCTCCATACAGACATTCTCCAGATCCTTCAGGTTTTGGGGCTGTCACTGGGCAATACAGACTTTCAGCTCCCTCCAAAGATTTTCTATTGGATTCAGGTCTGGAGACCAGCTAGGCCACTCCAGGACCTTGAGATGCTTCTTACGAAGCCACTCCTTAGTTGCCCTGGCTGTGTGCTTCGGGTCGTTGTCATGCTGGAAGACCCAGCCACAACCCATCTTCAATGTTCTTACTGAGGGAAAAAGGTTGTTGGCCAAGATCTTGTGATACATGGCCCCATCCATCCTCCCCTCAATACAGTGCAGTCGTCCTGTCCCCTTTGCAGAAAAGCATCGCCAAAGAATGATGTTTCCACCTCCATGCTTCATGGTTGGGATGGTGTTCTTGGGGTTGTACTCATCCTTCTTCTTCCTCCAAACACGGCGAGTGGAGTTTAGACCAAAAAGCTCTATTTTTGTCTCATCAGACCACATGACCTTCTCCCATTCTTCCGTTGGATCATCCAGATGGTCATTGGCAAACTTCAGACGGGCCCGGACATGCGCTGGCTTGAGCAAGGGGACCTTGCGTGCGCTGCAGGATTTTAATCCATGACGGTGTATTGTGTTACTAATAGTTTTCTTTGAGATTGTGATCCCAGCTTTCTTCAGGTCATTGACCAGGTCCTGCCTTGTAGTTCTGGGCTGATCCCTCACCTTCCTCATGATCATTGATGTCCCACGAGGTGAGATCTTGCATGGAGCCCCAGACCGAGGGAGATTGACCATCATCTTGAACTTCTTCCATTTTAAAATAATTGCGCCAACAGTTGTTGCCTTCTCACCAAGCTGCTTGCCTATTATCTTGTAGCCCCTCCCAGCCTTGTGCAGGTCTACAATTTTATCCCTGATCTCCTTTCACAGCTCTCTGGTCTTGGCTATTGTGGAGAGGTTGGAGTCTGTTTGATTGAGTGTGTGGACAGGTGTCTTTTATACAGGTAAAAAGTTCAAACAGTTGCAGTTAATACAGGTAATGAGTGGAGAGCAAAAGGGCTTCTTAAAGAAAAACCAACAGGTCTGTGAGAGCCGGAATTCTTACTGGTTGGTAGGTGATCAAATACTTATGTCATGCAATAAAATGCAAATTAATGATTACAATGTGATACAATGTGATTTTCAGGATTTTTGTTTTAGATTCCGTTTCTCACAGTTGAAGTGTACCTATGGTAAAAAGACATCTACATGCTTTGTAAGTAGGAAAACCTGCAAAATCAGCAGTGTATCAAATACCACTGTATCTGGTTGTGGACAATATCAGTTCAGATGTCCCGGGTTTTATCGGAAAACAGCTAGTGCAATTATATATATATTTTAAAAGATCATAGGACTGCTCTCCAGAAGAATGCATTGAAACAGTAATAACAATTCAACAAGTTGCCCGAATTTGCAAAGGCTGTGCAGCGCGCTATCAACATCCATGGATTCCGGTATTGACGCAACGCCGTGTCCTGCCTTAAGAGGGCGCACAACAAAATCCAGGTCAGTTTCACGACTCTCAACCGCTTGTCTTTCTCTCTGTGTACACCACAGTGCCTTCTGGGGAAGATAGTCCATCCTAGACAGAAAACACCGCAACGGGCGTCAACATTTTCCTTAGCAAGTGATTATTTTTAAAAAGACATCAATTGGCTTCACGTAAAGAGCATATAATGCAGTCGGAGGATGCACGTTATCTGAAACGGTAAATAACGCGGTCATATTGTCAATGTGTTCCGTACTATCCCGCTTGTAATGTTAACGTAAGCAGTGATGTAAAAGCCAGCTTCTGCTGACTGCATAACACCCAGTTAGCTAATTAGCTTTCTAATCTTTGATATATCTTATAGCCTGTCATCAAAGCTACATACATAGCTAAACATCACAAGTACTTGTACAATGCTACATAATAACATTCTTCACTAGCTAACTAGGCTGTCTGTTATCCGCCACTTCAGTCAGGGACGGCATCGGTTGTGACAGCGATTGAATCTCAGACCCGGCATGAATTATCGTGGAGAATAATTAGCTGCATTAAAACGATGCTGTTGATTAATGTCCACGTAAAGTTAGTTGAACCTCCTTGACTGACGTGAATGCTAAAATGAAAATCAAACCATAGCATTCTTCTTTATGTCCCCCGTAGCAAAGTGAAGGGCGGTAGTCTGGACGTCCACCCTACAGAAAAAGCCCTGGTGGTCCAATATGAGGTGGAGGCCACCATTCTGGGAGAGATGGGGGACGAGATGCTGGGAGACCGTAAGGAGTGCCAGAAGATGTAAGCCTTGTTATATTACAGTTAATGAACAGTTCAATTATTATATAGGATTTGTGATAAAAGTCATAATATCTGATTTATTTTTTACAGCTAAAATTAAAAAGTTGATTGTGTTTTATGTCAGGAGGCCCAGATAATGGTTGAATGTCAGTTTAGAGCTGCGTCTACAATAACATGCCATTTATTAGACACGTTCATCTAAAATAAATGTTACGTTCATGTCTGCATACATTTCACGTGACACCAGCCCAGCCTTAAAGCTAAAACATTTATACTATTCTCTGTTTCAATGACTGAATCAGGACCGATTTTACTCTGATCTAGCAAAGTATCAACTTTGTTAGATTGTAGTTTTGACTGTGTGCCAAGTATAGCTTCCTTTTTCTGCCCCCCAGAGTCTACATTCCATTGAACTCTTTACAGCATCTATCCCATTATTCTAATTCTGACTCCATTCCATCAGTATTCGTGTTAAGAGCCTGAATGCCAACACAGACATCTCAGCACTTGCCCGTAAGGTGGTAGAAGAGTGTAAACTCATCCATCCCTCCAAGCTGTCTGAGGTTGAGCAACTGCTCTTCTACCTGCAGAACCGTAGGAAGACCAGTGGGAAAGGTGAGCAATGCCATCATCCGTTTAACTAGCCAAACTACAGTCATCCATCTAACTGGCGTAACCACGGTCATCCATCTAACTGGCGTAACCGCGGTCATCGTCTAACTAGCCTAACCGCGGTCAGCGTCTAACTAGCCTAACCGCGG